>CAEFZY010075515.1:0-55286 GCA_903066815.1 Brachyrhaphis roseni
ATATATATCCTCATCCTTGATGTGCAGTAAATATTTCTAATTTAACTGGTTGAATTAAATTAACTTAAAAAATGTGCCGGTAAACAGTCTCATGTGTGCTGTATCATTACTGTTTTAATATTTGTGCACCTAGCAGACAATACTACAATGTTGATGCAAGTACTTATCCAAGCACTTTAAGGCATTTTGACACATATACAAACAGAAATACTAACTCTGCGGAAGTCTGACAGAAAGAATTCCTCAAAATTAAACTTCCTGGATGTGGGATGACACACATATTCTGTTTAGCCATTGTTTACACTCTGTTATAATAAGGCTTACATATCAACAATGATACAGACTTGTTCTTCATCAACAAACATTTAAACATGTTGACAGTGTAAGCAGCCAACATAAAGGATTTCAAACTAAACCCAAACAGTGCAGAGCATGATAGGGGAAACAGTGATCTAATCAGAGTGCATGGGAAGCAGCACCATGAAACTGACTCAACCTTTTACTACTGAGTTTTTTTGACACACCTGTTCAGAACAAATACATATCACATTGTGTTTCTTGCTAACATCAGGTGTCTTAATGGAGAAAAAGTTGATTCTTAGCAGCCAGCTGTGTTTATTTCCTAATTTTTAATGCCTTTGTGGCACTGCAGTTATCTTCTGCTTGGACATCCTCTTCAGAGAAACTGATTTTCTTTTTACTCTCAGTTAAATGTGTGACTTCACCCCTCCAACATGAACTCCACATCACTTCTTACCCTTTTATAAGCCCGTCTCCCGGTTGTACTGACTAAGTCTGTTTATGTTGGCATCAGCAAAATCAGTAACAAAGCCCGTGGAAACTTGCCAAGCTTTGCTTTTTGAGCTACAAAAATGTCCTAAAAATATAAATGCTGAATCCCAATATGAAAGGTGAGTTTGATTTAGAGACCACAGAACAATATCTTTTCTTCTGTAAGAGTTTTGCAAAAATAAAAAATGGTGAAATAGCTTATTTAAATGTCACATTTCACTGAAATCAGAATGTTTTTTGAAAAATATACAACATTTAAATTTAACACAATGTGAATCTAGTCAAAAATTGGTGTCTCCTAGCTTTAGATTACTGTTTTGTATTGATTTAAACACTTGAACGAAGCACAAAGCGGGTTCTTGTTCTGCAGCATAGTTGTGCAACACAACACACCCATGTCCTATTTCTTTTATGCGTTTGTCCTCTTCTTAATTGCATGTCTGGAAAAAAACAAGTTGAAACTGACTGGGGACAAATCTTAGCTTACAGTTTTTGTAGCAGGCTGTTTGAGAAAGTTTTGTAAAGCAAAGGTTTAGAAATAATAGCATTACCTGTTGTAAATTACGTAAAACACTACAACTGATACTGTTTCCCACTTTCTCTCATGCTGCCTGAGAAAACACAGTTTTTTTTAAGTACAAACTTTTTATAGTTCTTGAAGCATTTATTTTTCTCTCACACCTAAAGTATAAATTGTATGTTAGCCCAGAAATGTTCCTTAGAGTGCACGTATGGTAGCATCATAAGTAATGTTGCGTCTTCATTGTTTACATTGAAACATGGGAGTGGAAAAAGTGATTTATTGTGACACTGACACATCTTATGTTGTTAGAACCGTCTTCCTAGTTTGCTTCTCTTGTTTACAAAGGTAAAATGTTCCCAGATTATCACTTTCCCAAAATAATGAAGTGTGATGTTGAACCAATATTTCTTTTGTAAATAGTGTTTCAACTGTTGAGAAATCAAACTTCTCAGCCTTGTGTTATTTTACAGGAGGTGATGTGTACATACAGAGTCCTTTGAATGATCCTTAGCGTTATGTGCAACCCTTATTGTCAGCCTCATTCATACAGGATACTAGGATGTACAGGAAATAGTCTATGATATATCAAAAATGGTTGAAAAGTAGGCATTTTGTTGGGGTATCTATATATTCTTACATGTGTATAATGTGTATGTTCAATAGCAAGAACACAAATTACACAAAAAGTGTACATAGAAGAATAGACTTATTATGACATTACGTTTTAAAATCAGAATAACAAATAGCCTGTGTTTGAATAATAGCTTGAGCATAGTGCACAAAGCCTGCTATTAAAGTTGTGCAGTAAGCTCAAGCATATATATATATATATATATATTTGCTAAAAAATAACATAGTATATAATATTATATAATAATATATTATCACAAACAAAAAATACACAGAACAAAGTGCAATCTGTTTTTCAAAAGAAGTAATTAATGCAACACAAAAAGGAAAACATTTTGTTGTTTTCCATTTGGCAATTAATTAAAAAACTTTATGGCTCAGTAATTTTTTTCAAAGACACGCTCTTTGTAATTGATGTTTTTGCCATCGTCAAATAAAGAAGATGGTTTCTCATGTCCCGATTTCAAGTATAGTCTCTCACTCGTCAATTCTTTGTTTCAACATTACAGATTTAAAAGAGGACACATTTTATATCCCAACATCATTTCACCTACCGAATGCTGAATCATTAGGAAATCATAATGTTCAGTAAAAGGTTTCTTTCTGTTTTTTTATTTCAAGAAAATCATATACTTTGCATAGGCAATAAGTCAGACAATTAGTGTAACGACATGTGCATGAAATCATATTTCTTAATGGTACTAGTTTTTGTAGCATTCAACAAGATGTTGAACAGCTCTTAAGTGGCATTTAGCTTTGATGGAGATTTTAATAAGCAGTCCAGGTGTTCAATGCAACAAAGAATTATGTGTTTAATGGAAAAAGGGAAATGCTTTTAAAAGGCAATTAAGCCAACCTAACTGTTCTGATGTGATGTACCATACTGAAATATACCAAAACATCTAAATTCAAATGCATTCAGAGTTACTTTTGTTACTGCAAATATAACAAAAGTAATTCTCTGACGTATTTAGTCAGAGAGTCAAATGTGTGGCTTTGTGTTCCAGGAGATATTTGTGTTCTTCAAAAACAACACAGCAGGAATATTTTACACTCCTCTCCAGTCTTTTACGGTAGAAAGAGTCAAGACAAACATTTCCTTGCTTGGTAGTTCTTCTACACAGGCAAGCTGAGCTGCTGTGTCCTCTTTCTCTTCTTTCCTTGTGTAGTTGTGAGTGAGTGTGCATGCCAGGCACTGACAAAGACTGATGAGGCTTTTGGGGGCTACACATACCTGGGGAGCTTGAGAGAAAAGCAAGTCTTTTCAATTTTGATGGAAGTATGTGTTTTAAGTTTGTCCTTTCTATTTGTTTTGCCCAGCTGTCACCATTTTGGGGGTTGAGTGTAGTTGTGCATTTCTGTCCTCAGCAGATTGACACGTCACTGAATGTTGTACTTATTGTCAGTCAAAAATGTGAGAAACTGAAACTGAAACAGTGTGTGATGTTCCAATCTCCTGACATGGACTTCTAATAAGTATAAGTATAAGGATCGGTTGTTACAACTCTCACATATGCCTGTAAAGAATGCCTCACTCACAGAATAAAGGTAAATACCTCTTTGAAAAGTTTAGAAAAATTATTTCAGAGTCACCATTGTGTTGATGAGCCCATAAATATTTATGAAAGAGCAGGTTAATTTACACTCACAAATCTCTATCATTGGTTGACAGGTTAGTTAAACAATCAGTGAAAGTTATGAAACAGATAAACCTGCATGTAGCACTTTATTTATCTTAAAACTGATCATAGCTTTCGCTGCACATTGTTGTCGTTGTCAGACATACAATACCTGCCTGAAAGATGATGCTGTCATACCATCAGTGCACACTAAATGACCTTTTTGTAAAATATTACACCCTGATCCACACCAAAAATAATGTTTTAGGAGCGCGCTAATGGCATTTGTGGGATGTGCTTTGCAAACAGTTCCAGAATTCTGCAGGCGCCACATCTCAGATATCAGGAACTGAAGGATCTGTCCTTTACAGCGTGGTATCAGGTACCGCAGCAGAACTTCAGAAGTCTACGGGCGACTGGACTGTTGTGACTGCAAAACAAGGGACCAAAAAATACTTGATGACAGAATAAAACTGCTATAATTAAATTAATGCATAACCAAATGTTATATTCAAGAAAAAATGCTTCCGAATGTGTTAATGTGTTTGTTTTTCTTCAAAGTATCTCGTATGTGTGGACAACTCCTGGTTTACCAATTTATACCAAAGTCAATAAGATGCAATCAGAGCATATGTTTTTATGTGTCAACATGCGTGTTTGCTGACAGCTCTCATCTACAACTGAAATCCTGCTGCCCTTCTGGAAAGATAAACATACGCGTGAGGCTCTGCCTAGCAAGCTGCTGACAGCTGAGGATGTGCTCTGTTTGGAGAGGAGGAGGTTTACAGTTCAAGCAAGTTCAAACCATTTTTTATCTGACTTATTAAAGCAAAACTAGATGACCGACGGGAGCAGATTTTCTGCAAGTCTTTTAATGTTGGGAAAAGATTGCTGTTGTTGTAGTCAAAAAACTTATGTGCCCTTTTTACTGCAAACAAGAGAGCAATCTGGTTTTACCTGAATTCAATATGCCTGATAATTCAATATGCAACACATCAGAGAGAGAACTTGAAATGATAAAAACAAAAATTCAGAATTTATTCTTCTATATATTTTTTAAAACTGTACTGTTCAGCCAACTTTTAACTTCCAACTCATCTATAGTCATAAAGAAATGAAACTTCGGATTCAAAAATTAGCTTCCCCAGAAGAGAGGAAGGACTTAACGTTGGCAATAGGATGAGGACTTTTGTAAGTTGTTGTTGCGCAGCATTTTAGTCAACTTCAGTTATTTTTGGCACTAAGTTAATGTACTTAGGTGTCTGAAAAATTTGCTGTTTCAAAAACCTTTCAATTATTAAGTCACAATTGACAGGCACTGTTCCATTAGCAACTGCAGCAAGGCCCAGCCCAAGCATGCCTGGTTTTAACATTGAATGCGCTGTACAAAGCTGCTGGAAAGAAAATTGTTTTGTTGTTGGCATACCATTCTGAAACCACTTGCTACATTCTTGTTGATTGTGCAGGAGGCTTTACTTCTGTTTTTCAAAGATGTACTACTATATAATTGTACATCTGTGTGCATCCATTTTCATGTACACATGTAAATGTTATGTTAGGGGGTGTTGCCAGCAGCAACTTTATTGGATTTAAAGAGACAAGACGCCCTAAACAGCTCATTCTGAAAAGGCCTCAAAGTTGGCAGAACTGACCAGACTAAAGCCTCATTATCTAAGAATGATTTTGTGCAAAAAAAATATAATGAACATGTTTTGTATAGTCAGTAGATGTATCCTATTCTGTTTAAGGAAATGTATGATCTGTAAGTTATTTATCATATAAAAATTTGATTTTGTTAGTGATGAAGCTGCTGGTTATTAGACTTTATGCTGAATGTGACATAATCAAAATAAATTTATTATGGTGATCTGTTCAAAGTCTGCAGCCAGTCTGAGTTTTTTGCTAATCCCTCAATTGTGGTCAATTAAATACCATATGTAAATTTTTTAAATTGCTTTTTGGGTGCAGAAGGACTGTGCCTTATCCAGGCTCCTGACTAAGAAGTGGGAATAAAATCAAAGAAAGAATAAAAAAAGTGTGAAAGCTTGTGTCTTGTTGTG
Source organism: Brachyrhaphis roseni (assembly GCA_903066815.1). Classification (NCBI taxonomy): domain Eukaryota; kingdom Metazoa; phylum Chordata; class Actinopteri; order Cyprinodontiformes; family Poeciliidae; genus Brachyrhaphis; species Brachyrhaphis roseni. The sequence goes on from CAEFZY010075515.1 coordinate 5,625, forward strand.
TAGCTTGTTGACAGTAAAAGTGTAGAGTTGATGATGGGTGACACATTCAGGGTCAAAGGTGGCAGTGAGTGACAGCTCGGGCCCAGTGACTGGGCAGCCTCTGGTCTGACAGCCATAACAGACAAGCAGGACTGGTGGGCTCAAGGCAGATCAAAGACTGACAAACTGGGAAGCAGTGGTCTGTAGTTTAGGCTTGTTCTGCCAACATGATCATGACAAAGAGCTTGGAGGTAGTACTTGTGAATAAACCACACCCTATTTACCCAATAAATATAAATTAAGAATATCTGTGAAGGAAACACCCTTAACCACATTAAAAGTAATTATTAATCAATTATTATTATTATTGTATGTGGAGTATGTTCATTACCCAGAAGAAGAATAAACTTTCCTGTTAGATGCTAATCGAAGCTCAATGTATGTGTCTCATATTTTCTATATCACGGCGTCGCATGATGAGAGAACAAAATTTCCACATTACCCTCAGCTCATCCAAGATTGCCGGATAACATATTAGTTTGTAAAACTTGTGTATTTGCAGGTAGGACCAGGTAAAGTGGATCAAAACTTCTGATATACATGGGAAGTCCATCCTTACTCCATGCAATAACTACAGAGGAAACAAGATTTGGTAAGCCTTCATCAAAAGAGTCCTATTAAATTATGTCTAACAAGTTTTTCCTTAAGACAAACTATCTATCTTATGTTTTAATAATATGGGGAAGAATACCACTGAGCTGTCACTGAAGCAGCACCGATAAAGAGAAAGTGAGATGAGAGTCATGAGGGCGAAGAGCCAGAAGCCAAAAGCACTGAGTCAAGATGACTATTAAACTAATATTTTTTGACAGGAAACCATATTTCTGGCAAAATGGACAGTAATTTCTAGGCAAATCCTCCTTTAAATAGAAAAAAATACTTCTACAAAGTTGCTTTTGTTCCATTAAATATTAAAAATGTGTCTTCTTACAGTAAAACGATGACAGTGCTGAGCAACAAAAACTACACCAAAGCTGGGAAACAAGCATACAGAATATTTTAAAATTCTGCAGATGCTTTATAAATCATAGGGCTAGCATTACAAAAACCAACATTTTTATTTTACAATAAGCTACAATAAGAGCATTGCATTTTCCTAAACTCAATTAAGTGGCTTTCTTGTCACAACCTAAACAAATAGTAAGCAGAACCAAAATAGAAAGTGAATGAATGATAAGAGCAATCTTTACAGACACCATGTGATTCCTTAAAACATGGCACAGTAGTTAACTTTCCAAGAAATGGCTGTCCTGCCAAGAATACACCAAAAACAACTTGTGACTTATCCAGAAGGTCAAAAAAGTACCAGGAAAAAAACAGCTCAAGCATTTCAGACCTCTCTAACCTTTGACCAATGAACAGTCCATGACGTTATACTTATGCATAGTTGGGTTGTTTAGAGAGACAATAATCTGAAGCAGATCAGCAGGCAGACATGAGCTGAGGTAAATTAATGGTGGTTGTAGTAAATGCAAACAAAGGAGACAGTCTGTCAGTCAGTTAATCTGCAGCTGTCTGATGTTAAACCTTCTGACCTATATAGCCGGATAATGACAGTTTAATCCTACCCCTGACCTCACACATGCACGCATTTATGAATATATCTCTTTTTGGACAATTCTGTTCACATTTGGTATTTCTTGTCTTTTTACTGTAGCACACAACAAAGCTGCACAGTTTTTTGGATGCTTGTTTAAAAAAAATAGCGACATGAAGTCAAATGTAATCTCTGTGATGTGAGGAGTAAAGGCAGGAGATCTCAGTCATTGTTCTCTCTTCAGATTTTTGTTGTCTTCTTTGTGGTTTTCTCCAGTAGTAACATCCGGCTGTCGATCACATGAACCGTGTGATGCAAGAGTGTTTCCATCTCAGTTTTGTGAAATACATCTATTTTGATAAGGCTGAAAAATCACCTTGTCCTAGCACAAAAACTTGTTTATTAAAAAGTCAGTTTTTTTTTAAATTGGCAAGTTTCCATTAAACAAATTTATTTTTGTAATTTCAATTTGTGCAATTTTATGGTAAGTGAAACTGAAACTAGCTATACAAATATTCCTGCTAATAAAGACATAAGAATTATTTTATGCTCTTTTTTTGATGTTTGATTTTGAGAGATGAGTAAAATCAGCCAGTAACTCCGGCTCTGTCCATCTTTCCACTGACCTCTGTAAGAACTCTCCTGTTTGCCCTTTGCTGTGGCATCTCTCGCCCATCCTGCTGCTGATGTGCTTACTGCAGCCCTCTGCTTCCTCAAAGGCAAACCATTAACAGCAACACCATCCCCACTGTATGACACTGTGGTTTCTCGATAACCGTGTTTGAAGCTCCAATTGACCCGAGTCCTGTTTAAGAAAGGACCAAAGTCACACAGAAGGAGTTAAAAGAAATTCTGTTTCTTACATGTTTGCACCAAATCACTTTATTTAGTTGTAAATTCTTCCTAAGACATTGTAAAGCCAACCAGTTTGCATACACTCCTGGGCTCTGTAAGGTTCTCTTTCCAGGGTGGATCATACAACATCTAGCTGGAATAAATAATGAACATGGGTGAAAGCAAATGCACTTTAAATTTTATTTATATTAAAAATCTAATTCCTCCAAATTACTCCAATTGATGCTACACCTTTGATTTGTGTGCTTCAGTTAGATGAGGGGTAGCAAACAGAATTTCCATCGTTGGATCAGATGCATGTGAGTATGTGTGAATTATGTGTGGTGGTCCAGCAGAGTTATTGATGCTCGTGACCTTGAGGCCTTAAAATAACAGCCATCTACTCAATTATAGATTGTACTGCTCCTATGAGGGAAAACTGAGCGTGAGTGCACAAGTTAACCCGTTTCTGTATGAGCGTGCAAGAGCAGGGAAAATGACTGACATATAGCGCTTTTAGAAACACATTTGTGAGCTAGAATTACTTTGAGTCTCTGTATGTTTATGTTTGCCTGAGAGTTTTGCAGGATCTGTAGCATGACAGAGATGCAGAGGGAATTCATCACTGCTATAAAGAATCTATATGTTTTTCTCTTCTCAAGGGGTGCAGAATAACTGAGGAGACACAGGAGAGGGTGGATTTGTCAGGACATGAATATGTAAGGAGATTAGGTGGAGCTGAAAAGATGAAGAAATGAAGCGAAGTCATTATGAACAAAACGGTTTACGGAAAGAGCAGAGTCATCATGAGCAGCAGAAAAGGGAATACATATAGAAAAACATGGCGCTCTGATTGAAAGTAAAAACTCTGATTTGCTGTAGTTGATTACGTTTGGGTGCCAAGCAGTTATTTGACCAGCTAAGTGTTTAATTCTGTAGAAATAATCGTCATGCTGTGCTGTTGCTGTGGACCCAAATGCAAATGCTAAAGTAGCAAATGCCTGAGATGACTTAATAAACCGAAAGACTGAGGTTACAGACAAGGCACAAAGAATACAGGCCAGGAAACTAGTGTGACAGCAACTTGAGAATCCAGCAAACTAACAAAAGCGTGTCGCTTAAATAATGACGAAGTATTATGGAAACCAGGTGAGTCTAGACAAAGGGCTGCAGAACAATTGAGGGAGAATCCCAGGAAAATTATGGAAGGTGAGTAGTAAACAGAAAATGAGAGATGTGGGTCAATACACGCATAAGACTCCGATAGTAGATTTGAAGAGAGAACTACAATATCCAACTCAATTAAGCTACTTATTGTTACTGTTGATTTTTAAAACATGTCAATGTCTTTGAGTTTAAATGTTTGCAACAGGACTGACATAAAACAGACTTCAATAATAACTCTAGGAACTCACACATGGAAAAAAAATGAAAGCAACAAATTAAGTTATGGGTAAAAATCTGGCATGACAGAGAATACTTATTGACTTGCCAGGGTTACTGTGACATAAGTATTCTTTGACTATCATCATCTCTGACCAGTCTTATGTGTGTTTGACCTTTATGATACTGAATAAATAACAAACGTCTCACACCTTTGCAGAACATCTCTGCTTATTCTGTTGTTACCTCAAATTCAAGCGGTATTCATGTTTTTGCAAGACACTGTAGATAAACAGAGGAATTAGGTGAGGCATATTGTGCATTGACTCTGTCTGTCTTCAAGAGATATCTCTGAGGAGCTACTTTATTGCAGTCACATCAGGCTGGGAAGACACCCTGGGGTACCCTAGTGGAAAAATTATATCTTCAGCTGCAAAGGCAGTGCTGTTGGACTCCTGGAGAGGGGAACCATTTTTTAATTCAAGGACGTGTGAACGTCACTGCGGTTGTTTGTAATTTGCATGCAACACATTATAATTTGTGGTTATTTAACCAAACAACATGCTTTCCTTTTTTCACCTTATTTTCCTAGACATGATGACTGAAAACAGTGAAGCACCTTTCAGGGAAAAACACTTTTTAGCTCAGGAAATGAATCAAATTTCTTGCACCCGTTTGTCGTGATTTGTAAATGCCAGGATGGATTGGAAGTTGAGGGACTGAAAAGAGAAAGAACAGGTGATGCACAGTGTAGGTAGGTAGAAATACTCTGTATGTCGTCACAATTTACAAAAGTGTTCTCCATAATATGAGTCATACAGTAACTCTGTGAACAAACTCAGACAGATAAAGAAGTATATAAGAACAAAAATGTTTATTTTAATAAAATCAATAAAAAATATTGTCATATGAACTTTGCCATCTTGTTTTTAAGGAAAAAAGTCAACATCAATACAACAAATACTGCACAGGTATTGAAGATTTTAAAAACATAAAATGTTCAGTTTTCTTCAAATTCTTTGAATACTGTACTGTAACTTAAATGTGAAATTCTGTTGTATCTCAATGATTGTTTCTATCTGCAGTTATGACTCATAATAATTTATCAGCTAAACCAAATTTTCTTGTAAATTGCTGCCAAGCAGACAGGCTCTCAAAGCTTTTCTGTGAAGTCCTTGGGGAGATTTTTCACTGCATCTTTCATTTTGCAATATCAGTTATGAAAAATATGTCTTTATTGATGTAGATTTGTTTAGATGAACTAAAAATCATTCAAAGAAGTGCATATGTTATTTTTGCTAAGCTTTTGGGGTTTGGACCCTATTGGCAAAGGTATTTTTTGAACGAGAAATTTTCAATAGCTTCATCAGGTTGTAATGTATCATTTTAAATGATGATAGCATAATAAGGGAACTCTTTGTGCTTTAGAAGAGCGTTTCCTGTCTTAATGTTGCCTGGAGTGAAACTTGTATCATCACTGATGTGAATGTATTGAAGATTCATTCATCACAGTTTCGTATTGATCTTTACCATTTAATGAACATAAATGTAAAATAAAGTTCAGCTCATAAAATTACTCAACAGGTCATGAACGAATTTGCGTTGCACATAGCCTGACTTATTAGCTCACAATTTAATGAAACCATTTACAGAATGAAGCCAGCCTCCTTCATTTAGTAACAGGGTAGAAAAGTCACAATTCCTGCCATCTATTGCCTTATTCTCTAATTCTCAATTTTTTTTGCATGAGTTCATCTTTATCACCCCTTAAATCCAATACATTAAACTGTACCAGTGCTTTCTATCCTGTACGTTATAACACCACACTCCAAACCACAGAGTATAGGATTGACTTTACAGCAAACAACATCCAACTGCATAGATCAAAGCATAATTATAAGGATTTGTATGCCCAAAAACATTATATATACCTGAACACACAGTGAAAACTTCCTGCTGCCATGGAGATGCCTGAACAGTCTTTCACCTCAAGGCAACATGCAGTTTTCCATTAATAGTAAGTTGCTGCTGCAGAGAGAGGGTTGCATTTTAATACGTTTTCATTATTTAATTAGAAAAAAAAATGTATTAAAATGGGGGCTTTCATCTCCAGTTCTCGAGAACCACTGTCCTGCATGAGTTAGATGTGTCTCTGCTTCAACATAGGTGACTCAAATGGCTGAATTACTTCCTCAGCATGTCATCAGGTTCTACAGGAGCTGACTAATAAATCACTAATTTGATTCAGGTTTGTGGTACTAGGGAAATATCTAAAACATGCAGGCCACTGGCTCTTTTAAGACTAGAGTTACCTCCAACTTTCAACCAAGGATTACTTACCTGGAAAAATAAATAAACAAATGTCTTTTTAAGGAAAAAGAATGAACGGTTATTTGAACGCAGAAATGCAAAACCAAACATTTCAACAGGTTTTTTTTTTTTTAAACAAGAACAGTTGAAGTTACTGTCCTTCTATGTGTGTTTCACTGCTTGAACTGGTCAGGTTGGGAATCTTGAAGCTTTTATCTCTGAAACATGAACTCAAGGGAGAACAGAAAAAAGAAGAGCAGCTTCTGTATCTGTACTGCATTCTCACGGTGCTGCAGCAAAACACAAAGAGTGCTACAATAAGGAGAGTTCACACAGAGTTTATAAGGAACAAAGTGTTTCCAGTCACTTGCATAAGAAGATAGTGACTCAAAATCCCAACGTTATCATTAGAAATTAGCTAACAATTCAAGAAACACTCAAATGTCGGAGTTGACATTAAACTTAGCATTTAGGTGTGGATTTCATCTCAAAAAATAGAAATTGCACATCTTTCAAAACATAGTGCTCCTCCATTAGGTGAACAGGATGGTTTGCTTTCAGCAGCCAGTCAAAGCTAAGGTCACACAAAGAGCATAAGGTGAGAAACAGGACATAGTTTGTTCATTAAGTGGGAGGAGTGTGTGAAATGTTTTAAACAAAAGCATACTTTTGTGGCTATGCTATTCCTGATTGATCTACTCCCAAACACACATGCTCCATGACAATTTAAATCAACTTAAGTGGCTATTCCAGAAATCTGGAGACCTCTGGCTCAGGCTAAATGGAGAGTCAGTAACAACTGGTCAGCTAACTTTAGTGTGAACAGGAATGTCTGTACAGAAAAGGTCAGAACTATAGGCTAAGGTCTGTGCACAGTAAAATGTTTTAGGGAAATAGAAATAGAAAATGTCAAACCAAAATGTGGCAAACTTTGCTGTGAGTGTGGATTCCTACTTGTTTTCCAATTAAGGCAGATTTATAAGAACATAATAATAGCTGTGTAGAAGACACATGACAGGGAGTTAAACAGGGTCAAAATCTCCTTAAGTTATTTTTTCTGTAGGCATCTTTCAAGCTTTTACAGTTTAGTTACTGTACACATGTACTGCACATGCTTTAACATAAGATTGCATGTGATGCAGACTGAAGCTGGACTAATTAGTACTAGTACATTTTCTTCCAAAGACTACCAAAAAGGAGTGTCACAACTACAACTCTGCAGTAAACATTCAAACCTTCTACAGACCTACATTATTGCAGTGAAGAATGTTTTTACTGAACTTAAAAGTAGAAAAATGCAGATGGCCTGGAAAGTGTGGGCCCATACAGACACAGTTTTGATGCAATCAGCTTGAACAGACAGCATTTTTAAACCAAAATGAACTTAACTGAATTGTTTGATAACTAGAGTCAAATTGAAATTGACTTAGAATCTGGCTGTGATATGATTGGACTGCATTGACTTTTTTTGTAATGTTCCTGGGGATAACATTTGCTCTCAATTGGCACAATAGAAATAAACTGAAAATGAATTGAATTAAGTTCCTTATCCTAGTTGTAAACTTATTTGAGCCAACCAAACCACTTGTGGAAAAGAGCTGAAAACATGCAAGAAAATATACATATATATTACATCCCTTTGTATTTTTCTATATCTTTTTTACTTTATTAAATAAAAACATCATATACACTATGTCAAATAAATAAAAGAAAAAAGCCAATAATGTAATCAACACAAACTAAGAAAATATGTAGGTGCAGCAGTCATTAGTTTGCAGACATCATATTAACTAAACCTGCAGCCAGACAGCCAGCCAGCCATTTTTGTACATTATGTAGGTAGGGAGTGGTGCTGGTGCCCATCTGTGGCAAACATTTCGGGCGAGAGGCAGGGTACACCCTGGACAGATCGCCAGTCTGTCGCAGGGCAACTAAACCTGCAGTCAAGCAAAAAACTCTGAACAATAGTCTTGTATCTGACAGAACATGGCCAGGATCTTCATTTATTAATAGTAGAAAGTGACCTGATTAAGGTACTATTTTGTATTTCTTAATGTTGGACATTTTCCTGTTTGAGGTCAGTTAGGGTGACCAAAATTATTTTATACTCTAAGTACCAGACCAAAACACAAGACACATTTTATTTCCTTCAAAGTTGTACGTTTTATACATTTTCTTGGTATTTGTGGGCAACCCTCAACAAAATTCTGATTTGCTGGAATTTTGTCCATTTCTCCTGACAGAATTAGTGCAACTGTCATGTTTGCAGTTTGCAAATCACTGTCGAAATCAGTGATTTGAGATTGCTCTGCCCTCCTGCAGCAAAAAACTGACTAAACAGGATGCTGCCACCCTTCAGAACTGTTCTGGTGTTCCAAGGCCATCATGTTTTCTTCTTTTCCCTCTGAATGTCACAATTGTTGTCATGCCAAACCCTCTTTCTCTTTTATGTTGTTTTTTTTAACCCATGTGGATAATCACTCTCCTAACTTCAGCTAGCACTTTCTCAGGATCCTTTGCTTTCATTTTGGGATTGATTCACATAATTCACACCAAAAGTCCTTGATCTGTGGCAGATTATAACCTTTCATATAATTTACGGACAATCTTTTGGCGATTATATTGAATGTTGCATCTTCAGCATCTGGAAGAATTGAACAACAGGCATAATTCAAAACTGGCTGTTACGTATATGACTGAATTTACTGAATACATAAGCTTGATGCCTTTTGCACCTGCTGAAGCAACTGCATCTCCACAGTACAAAGCTGACGCAGCGCTTCGGTCGCTGGATAAGAAAGGTCACCGTCGCTTACTGTATAAACTTCTGTTACAGCAAAACATTAGAAGCTGCCAGTGGCCTTCACCATCAGAATCATATTTGGAGACACACTCTCCATGTTCCATGTTGTTGGTGAAATGGTGAAATGTCTGTTGACATCTTTGGCTTTAGACGCTGTTGGCTCCCTTCCTGTGTTTGGCAGTTAATAAAGGTGATAAATGATTCAGGGAGCAAATCTATTCTTGGCTTCCACCTTCTCTTGTTCAGTCTAAGTCTTCACTTTTATTGTCTTTATATATTCTAAGCTGTGGTTCTTATTCATTCTTTTATGATTTATTTTTGTTCCTCTCATCCTTTAAAAAGTTCCAATACAATCTTGTATTTGTTCTCCTTCTTTTGTCTGTTTGTTCCAATATTACTCTAGGTGATTGGATGCATGTGTTGTATTACTGTCATACCACAGGGAACAGCCGCGGTGTCCGCTCTCTTTTGCGGTCCATTGCTATTTACAGAGTGTATCACATGAGCACAATGACAAACACACACACACACGCCCACAATGACCTTCACACGCGTGCTTACACACAGTTCCCCTGTTGAACACACACAGATGCTGACACTGAAATTTGCAGACACTTATGCAGTCAAACACACGCTACATGCTCCTGTTACAAACACAGGTATTCAGAGCACTCCCACATTCGTCCACACATAAATTGTTTGAACCATATACAAATGCCAGCAGCATGCATAACAGAGTCTGGTCCTGTGGGACTCATCACTCCCACACCAGTCTACTCTGCTCATCTTTTTTTTAATTATTCCTTACATTTCTCTTTTTTGGCAGGAAGATGTTTATCAAAATTTACCCAAATCAGTTTGATAACAGTTTTATTTATACAGGGATAACTCAGCTCTAACTCTAAACGTAAAGATATGTCATTACAAATGGTGGATTTGTTTATATTCAGTCAGCAGCACTGCAGTTCTATGTTAAAGCTACGCTGGTGGAAAACTGGGAGGTAAATCTCTCTGCCCATCTGTTCTCCTGACCTCTGCTGCAGTAATTCAATGTCAAACTGCTTCCTGTTCTTACTGTATCCATTCATCTCATTTTCGTAAGTGCAGTGCCTTGGAAAACTATGCCCACCTCTTAAACTGTTGTACATTTTCCAGTGGTATAATCACAAATTTCACATGAATATATTATACATTTAGAATAACTTTAAAAGTTCCTATTGATACAAAGATGCTCAGCTTCAATACTTTTAGGAGCATAAAATCCCCCAAAAATATGTCAGCATTTGTGGTTGCAAAGTAACAAAATGTGCAAATGGTAAGTGATAGGATTACTTTTCTTAGACACTATATTCTGGATGTAATTTCTAAACTTTTTAGTGAAAAGAAGTGGATAAAACCCAATAATACTGATGTGAGTTTAATTGCTGAAACAGTTTTTTCTGTCTCCATGCTGCATGTGGTGTGTGTATGTATGGTTTTTGTGTGTTGTACAACCTGGGAGCTAGCTTCAGGCTGAATCAGACCTGGCTGGCATCTCCACATGCTGTGAGAGACAGAAAAGGAGAAAAGGCACAAGAGACCCAGGAAAATGTCACAGCTATTAAACAAGGGAATGCGATATAAATAGATGAACATGTCATGAGGAAAATACTGAAATAAGGGATACCCTATTCCCAAAAAATATATTTTAGGAACAAATAAGATTATTATCCTTTGTCAGAGGTGGGTAGAGATCCAAATAGTGTATTCAAGTAAGTAATAGCACTACTTCAACATATTTTTACTTAAGTAAAAAGATATTACTTAAGTAAGAGTAAAAAATATTTGTTAAAACGTTTACTCAAGTACTGAGCAACTGATCAGAACATCAGTCATTTAATATTCAAATTATGTAGAAATGTTGGTATTTTAAAGATCAAAATGAAACAATGCAAACAATATAGTTACAAAATCAGGCAAAATAAACATTATTCCAAATCAATGTTTTTCTGTATAAAACTGCAGATGTGTGTCTGTATCTGGTGAATTTTTTGTTAAAATAAGTTTGTTTTTCATTCAGTAAAGTTACTCACAGTGGGAAGAGTATCCAGAAATATTGCTCAAGAGTAGTGAGACGTCATAATAAAAGCAAAAGTAAAAAAAAAGTATGGTGTAGTAAAAAATATTAATAAAAAGTATTTTTTTTGTTCTTTACTCAAATAAAAGTAATTGAGTAAATGTAACTAGTTACTGACAAAATCTGCTCCTTTTAAATGCATTGCTGTGAATTTCTTAGTTTTCTTAGTTGTGAACATGCAAATATATGAAAACACCAGAAGAAAATTATATTTTTAGGCTGATTTTACTTTTGTTTTGAGTAGCATGATCCATTTGATCTTCATGGTGATGTTTGGCCTTTGCCTGGGGGTTTTCTAGCCAATCAGCCCCTGAATCCAAGCATCTACCCTCTTGCACCTGCCAGCAGTTAAGGGAAGCATTAAGATTTTTTGTTTTTCTCCACTTCCGCAGCAGTGTCCGTGAGCGTGTGTGCAAGTTAAACAAGCAGAATCAGACCTAACCTTTACACCCTGTTATGAAAACACCAGAGGTGGGGGCTGAGCTATGCTTGCAGGTCTATGTGACGATAGCATGTCTGTCTGTGTGTGTGTGTGCATCTGTATATATAAGAGCTTATGCAGGCACAAATTTGAGTGTGTGTTATGAAGGTTGGCTGCCCATGGGGAAGATTGGAGGCACTCTTGTTTTGAATTCCTTCAAGCCAACTGTCATAATAGAGTTGCATAGAAGAAGCTTGAGAAGTGAGGGGAGGAAAACTATCACAACAATAGAGCAATTTTTCTTTGTCATTGAATTTTGGGATTTCTACCCCACAAATCTGAAGAAAAATTGTGTGCACTCTGCAACACTTGAATAACATTTTGAATAAAATGTATCTTCCTTACATTTTAGCCCTTCACTGTCCAAACCTAACCTTTCCAAGCAAACAATATTCTCCTGATTAGCTTACTTTGAAGCAGGGTGATATTATGTAAAAGCAACTTTTTTGAGCTTTATATTATGTTATAATGTTATTGCCTCATCAAAAATACCTGGAGTGTTGCATTGATTCTTTCTCATGCATATTTGAGAAATTGTTGAATCTCTGAATTTCCTCAGAGCTGCAGTCCCCAGCCTTGCTTTCCCCACATAGCTCCCCCAGACTAGTGGTAGCAGTAATAAGTGAAAACCTGGTGGAACTGCATGTCAGCTGAGCTCATCATACAAACTAATTCTCAGTACAATACTCCTAAGAATGGTTGTAAATGTTATAATAGACGGCCATTGTTGTGATGACATGTTGAAAGATGTTAGAATGACCAGGAGCTTCTTAAAGAGACAGAGGCAAATTTCAAGGTGTTGGATTGTGAAGTCAAGTTTCTTTTAAGTTATGTTTGATAGAGCATTTTTACAATTGATGGTAACAGTTATTTGATTGTGCTATAAAATGACACTATGTGCCTGGAAAATATACAATACCAGCCATTTTATATGAGTTTTGCTCCATATTTTAGTGCTAATGAAGGGACATACCTTAAATATAAATCTTTACATCCTTTTCCCCAAAATTTTGTTGCAAAGATGAACGACTCCTCAAGCTGAAAAAGCTTGTCTGTGTGGATAACAGTGATTTTTACCTGCTTCCCCAAAACTTTATGCAGCAGAAATGTATTTTTTTGCACATTTTATCCTCACTACAATTACTCGTGGAATATTCTTGCAATTATATTCCCTATCATTAAATTCCCTGCTGGTTGTGGGCATGCACACTGACTCATAATATGAAACCTCTGAGGGGAGTGCTGGCCTCACAGTGACCCCTGTTAAGCATGATAGGATAAAAACCAAAACCCCATATCAACCCAATTACATGTGATGCACCTCTGCAAGCAAAAGGTCAAAGAGAAGTCAAAATGTGAATCAACAGTTTGTGGGGAATCCATTGTGCCGTCGGATGTACAAAGGAAAGAAACTATACAAATTGATGTTTCTTACTTGGTAATAATAATAATGATGACTTGTCATTTTAACCTAAATATTACCATTGGGATTTGTCCTTGTACTGCTCTGTATTCAAGTTCTGTTTGTTTGAAAATATGCAACTACTAATACTTTTATTATATTGTAGAAATGGTAAAAATCATCCTTTGAAGAAAGAACATCAAGCCCCCAAAACTGCAGAGGCTAAAATATCAGCAGACTGATTCATCCAGCTGGTCTAGTGAGGCTCCAATTTTAAGTTCTAACATCAAAATATAGGGTTAAAGCTGTTTTCCTCTTTTGTAGGAATATTTTCTCTTTGTAACATTGGTGCCTGATTAAATTTTATTTCTGTATTCAATTATTGTTTGTTATAGTTTAAGCTATTATGAGTTACAGGGTATGCTCCATGACATCCTAATTACTGATGACAAAATGCTAAATTTTGGTTTGGCGGTTTTGTATAGTTCTTTTTTTTTTCTTGAAATGACATAAATGTCAAATAACTAGATGTCCGTTTATGAGTCTGATAAGACAATTTAGTAAATCACAAATAGACATGGTCTGTCAGTTTAGTTTCTTTTCAGCTTTTTTTCTGTCTCAGAATAAATCTGTCCCTCCTTCTCTCTATTTCAGCTAAATACATTTTCACACATTTAGCTTATTTGTGATTAAATCTTCCATTTATTTGACCTTTGGTTTCACAATACTTCAAGCCTTTTGGAATTTAGGTAGAATGGGTCAAAAAAGTTACTGACAATATTTTCTGTCATAATAATCCTGCAAAGTCACGCCAGCCAGCAGAGACAGTCAGTAGAGCAGCCATGTTATAGATTATTAGATTAGGTTAAGTGATTTAGCAGGGATTGTAAGAAATGTTGCTTTTCTTTATTAAATAAAATCAAATGTGAACTAATCAGGTTGTGGTAAAATATGTACTGTCGGCTCATGTTAATTCAAAGCAGTTCCAATAATATCAAAATTTCAGTTTCTTTGAAACGAATTCACTCAAATGACAATTTTATTTGGTTAATTCAGCATAGTAGTTTCGAAGTGTAATATCAGTAGAGCTCAATTTCTAACTGTCTTCTGCTTTTTCACAGACATGAATAAAAATAATCTGTTTGCTGTTAAAATCTGAGGAATGCCTGCTGAATACAGCAGATTTGTAAAGGATTGGTAAATGGGTTGAAAATTAAACAATGTGAGAAAGTAATTTTCCAAACACTCAATTACCACGAATATCTCCCGGCTGCAGTAAACCTAGCTAAGATAATTTGAGTTCTTTCTGTGACCACAGCTTTCTGTGAGAGCATCGATCCACCAGTAAACACTCCAGAGGAAGCTGATGTACCTTTGAGATGGCCTTGGTAGCAGCAGAATTAGATGGAGGCTTATTTTCTTAACGCCCTCCCACCACTGCACATACACACGCACCACATGTCCAGCATGCATACAAATGGTAAAAACTTGGCAGGCAGCTACATTTGCACAAGTGCACAAGAACAGACTAAGGTAGGGAGAGATCCTCCCTGATAGACATCTAATAACACAACACTGATCAATATCTGAGCTTATGGGAACTCATGACAAGCCACAGAATCAAAGCAAGCACATATGAATGCACACTTTTTAATATGATATGCACACACACACACGCACACCCCTACTGACCTGAAAGACCTTCAGCTTGGGCTGTAAAATGTAAATGTAGCCTGGAGGTCAACTGGTCCTGACTCAGGCACACACACACACACACCCCCACACGCCTACACAGCTGAAGGCTCCAGTATAACACCGGTCACTCATGTGGAACCATTTGACCTTCGACTGATACTTGTCCTTGAGTCCCATGAAACAGATTGGAGAGAAGTTAAAAATTACATTACATGTAGATGTAAAATCTAACCTGCTGAGTGTTTTAATCCTACACACCTGTTCAGACAACGACTGCAGCACTAGATTAAAATCTTTAAGACTGTTTCACTGGTATGACATGTAGACTGTAAAGGTCAAATGTTAATCCAACAGCATTTTTAGCACATGGATATAGTTTAAAGAATAAGAACTGAAAAACAAAATGTTTACACTTTTTCAAGTAGCAGAAATTTTACTCTTTTTTGTAATATCAGTGATTGATCAGTTTTTGTCAACCTTAATCTGTTGTCAAAAACTGATATCTAACCTGTGATCTTTCTCAAACCTTACAAAGTTGTGAGAGAAAGCCCACTGAATAAAAACAATGATAGATTATGTTAGAAAACTAAACTTTGAGATACATAAATATAAAAATATTCTATATATTAAGGTCTTGATCCAGGTCTCTTTTCACTTCTCATTAACACTAACCAAAGGGGATTAGAGTGTTCATACTTTCTCCTCAGTTGGATGACACTGTTTATTCTCTTCGCTGAGTAAAATGTTCGTTGTTCTTTGGTGTTTAATTAAATGCAATATACAATCATTTTCTTCTCCTGAGATCAAATAATTAGATGATATGTGGCCATTCCTCTATAAAGAACAGAATATTACAGAGTCCAAATGTTTTTCTCTAACTATATATAGGAGGATCTGTTGAGCAATCTTTTTTTGCACTGTTTCTGACTCCTGATTGTCTTGAGGTTTGATCAAGCAATTCAGTAAAGATTAAAATAACAAAAGGGATGTTTTCATCCCTAACCTCTTTCCAGCTCTTTCTCATTTGATCTATTTCACCTCTTTTCCCTGAACATCTTTATAGTTTATACATCTTCCAATTCTTCTCCCACCACCTTCCACCTCGCCCTGATTTTAAATTCCTTTCTCCTTTTTTACACAATTTCATGCTACTGATTCAACATAATAACGCAGCTTTTTAACTTCCACACATTTTAATTGATCTCTTCCTTTTCTTTATTCTGGCTTGCAGGCACAAAGCTGCAGCTGCATAAGTTTCTCCTCATTTCCCTTGTTGCTCATGAGAGTAGTCAAATAAAACATTTTGTACAAGATTGAAACAAACAGATTAAGCTAAACTTGCTGATCCAAGATAATCTGTGTAATCAGCCATCGACAACAGTATAGATTTTAATTGAATAAATCAAGGCATTAGCTGTGTTTGAGAGAGATTTTGCTTGTGTTGATTTGTGCAGATTTTAAATGTCTAGCTCTTCTGGCTTTGAGTTTTAGTTACCATCACAGTGGTTTTATATCACTTTAATAGCTTGTTATAAAGTCGCAGAAAGATAGAAAATCAATACAGCTTTCTTGGTTGTTTATTCTCCTGCCTTCAATATCCAAACACCCATTCACAGCAGCAGCACAAGTCTCTGTGTTTTTACTCTTATGGAGTGCAGACATTCAGATTCTGGTCACTTCTGTTATGTTATTTTGCACCAGTTCATGTCAAAAGGGCATTCGCCTGAAACCAAAGAAAATGTGATCATCCTCCCATCTACAGTCATCTTCCATTCAGTGTGATCTAATTCCAAAAAGCAAAAAAGCTTTGTGTTTTGGAACATTTGCTAACAAACAAATACATATATTTTTATATATTCTCTGGTATGCATCTTTGACTTGGTAAAATCTTACAGGTAACAAAGGAACTGCTGCTGGGTTGCAGTAATGGTTCAATCAGTAAATCAAGTTTATTTGTATGGCACTGTTACGGTCCTACCAGTAAGGCAAAAGGACAAAGGCATATATAAAAACATATTATTTTTCCAAAACTTCTTCACAAAAGGCTTCCAACAACAAATCTAAAAAATATAGCAAAATGGGCCCAAAAGAAATCAACTAAGGCATACCAAACTCAGGATAACAAACCAAAAACTGACCTCACACAATGAGCACACAGGGGAATTTATACACAAAGGCTAGCCTACACAAACGAGGAGGAGTGGAAAAGGAGACAAACAATGCATGAACATAAATAACTAATTCAAACCAAAACATTTTGACTACAAAACAACTGTAAAAACAAAAAAACCTAACACCAAAAATGTTTTAGCAGTTATGCTATTAGTAGAGAGAGGCAGATTCTTTAACGACCAGCACCCTGATGGTTTGTTCCACAATCGTCGTCCTTTATTTAATAAAGTCAAATTAAATATTATGTAGTATTAATGTAAAATACCGTAAATACTCTTTACTGTATTTTTGCTCTACTGTAAAGAATAAAAGAAAAAGGTTGATTGAAGCTGTGATGTAAAAACTATTCAACTGACAGACTGTTAGAAATCACTTTGAGGCATCTTTGTTATTGTCAGCTGACTTCATAATAATGCTGTTTTATGATCAGATGTATAAAAACTGCCTCATCACGCTAAATTGTTTGGGCTTGCTGCTGCAGGCAGCACGCAAAAAACAACAACGAAAAAAACACTGAGATGGTTTTTTTTCCCACAACTTATCTGACAATGCTCTACAGAGCCTCTGCACCACAACAACACACACAGTGTAGCCCCTTTTTGCAGATTTCATATTTTACTGCCCTGTGGTATTCAAACTACTCTACATGCCTGTACACGTTTTATTGCTAAAAACAGCAGGAAGCCAAGGGGCTGGAACACATCAGCTGAGAACTGTTGCTTGCTTCCAACTTGTTTTTGTTCATTTCAAACTTAATTGAATCTTTTGAGGCCAAATAGGCTTTTTAAATAAGTTACAGTGCATGAAAATTGTTTTAATTATTGTTTTAAAGTTAATCTCTTTACTTGGGGCTACACTGAAGACAGAGAGTAATGGTGTATAGATTTCAGTCTCAATTCTCCAGCTTACTTGATGAATTTCCTCTGCAGATTCTACAAATCGTTGATACAATGTCTTCCAAATTCCTCTAACTCATTTGTACATGTTATCTCATTAAAAACACAAACTTTACTGTATATTGGTTTTCATGTGTTAAGCCAACACAATGTAATGCATAATAATTGTGATTTTTATTTATTCATTTTGTAACAATATGGATAGCATGGTATACATTTATAATCAGTTCCACATCGTCAATGATTTGTAGAACCAGTTTTCCTTTAATTACAGCTCCAGTATCTCAGAGTGTGTGTTCGTGTTTTGCACATCAAGAGACTGAAATATTTCTCATTTTTCTTTTACAAAATAAGTAAACCTCAGATTAATGAAAAATATCTGTGTTAATATTCAAGACTTGTCCAAATCCAGTCTTCGCGGGTGGGTATCCTGTATATTTAAGGTGCTCCAACACAACTGATTTAAATAGCTTTATTGCACTAGATTTAATTCTTTTCACAATAATGTTTGCATTTACATTTGTTTTAATGCATCGTGTATGATGCATTAAAAATCACAAGTATGTGTGAAATATTGTGTTTGCAAAATAATGTAATCTGCTACTCAGAAGAAACCCTCCCTTCATTCCTATCCGATAAATAATTGGAGATTAAATCAGGAATGGTGTTTCATCAAAAGCTTGGCTTTCTTAGATTTTCTTTTTCCACCGCATATAAAAGAGTCTGCCATGATCTGACCTTCTGTTGGGACCAACAAATCTTAATTGCTTCTTCTCATGTCTATCACCTGAAAAGAAAAATCCCTTTGGTGTAGCATTTTAACTTCACAGCTTTTGGGAAGTCATCCTGTAAAATATGTAATGAAACCTGCTGTGTCTTGCTGAAAGAGGCAGCCAACCACTTTATTTCCCTATTGTGGGCAACAAAAGTGTAGCATGCGACACTGCGGCTTTACAGGATTCCCCAGCTGTCGTTGCTTTCCTGTGTGCGGAAAACTATGTAAAAAGGTAGATTGCTCTGTACAGGATGCTGAGTAAAGATCAGATTATTTAAATTTAAATGTTTTAGACTATCAGATTTTGATATCAATGTTGTAAATGCAAAATGCAGTTTTCAAATTAAGATTTCATTTATTAGGAGAATAAATCTTTACGATAGTGAAGCCTTTCATGATAGATGCTAGCAAGTTTGTTGCTGTATTTATTTAAATCTGGGAAATTGGCTACTTCAGGTTGTGAGACAGGTTCAGATCAAGTCATTTCTTGATTCTATAGACCTGGGAGTAATTAGGCACCACTGTAATCTGGAAACTGAATTTTGTCTTTACTCGGGGGATGTTTTATATACGTGCACATATATGAAACTGTGATAATCTGAAGAATGAATGCAATGAAAATCAAAAACAGAAGAAAAGGGGCAAATACTTTTTCACAGCAATGTGAATTTTTAAACTTTCAAAGAGATATCAAGGTTTGTTTTTTCTTCTTATCTCTGCTCCTCATAAACACACGTTATCTCTTTTGTACTCCAGTTGTACTCAGTGACTATTGCTTTTAAAGTCTCCGGTACAAAGGGACACGGCAGTTGATAAATGTGCCAGGAGAGGAATAACTGGAGCTGAAATTGTGAAACAGCAGCCAACTTTATTCAATGCACATCATATTTTACCTTTCCAGTCACTTCCTTATTGTCTTCAGTCTGCAGCAGACAGAGCTTCTGCTTCCACACATCTATTCCAAAAATACTCACAAGTCAAAGGTTAGGACCACTGCAGGCTACACGTTCACCCTAAATGTCAATGTGGTGTTACTCTACAGTGCAACATTCTTGTGTTTCTAATGTCAGTGATGCAGGTTTTGTTAAACTAAGTGTTTGGATTATTAGTCTGACTAACTGTAAAAATTTAACACTGTCTTCTTCTCTGGAAATCTTTTGCACACAATTTCCTCTTTGCACATGTGTGTGTTTGTCATTCACAAGTTTAAATGTGGTACCTACCAGTAAATGCAAGGTAAAAAACAAAAATACAAGTAATATATATATTTTTTTATCATTTAATAACGCCCACCTATTTTCTGATCAGTTGGCTTGTAGGTATTTCAGTGAAAAACACAGGCTAGTAAAATTCAATCCACAGAAGCTGAACTGAAACTGACCCCCATTAATGTCTATACAAATCATGCCTGATAATAGCAGTTTCATTTATGGATTAATTAATTCATTTATTCATTTTTGTGCCATTGGAACAATCTATATCATTGAAAAGAGAGGAAGCTGATAATTAAAAAGGAGAAAAATAAATTGGAATGTTTTTTATCTGGTGTGAGGTAAAGTTATGTTTTGACAAGTCTAAATTTAAATGATCTAAACGGCGTTTGATTTGGAAAATAGATTTCAATTCTGACATTGAAATTTGAAAGAAATATGGATTCAGCTTTAAATACAGTTATATGATAATTGAGTGTAATTTTTCTCCTTGAGAAAGACACATTGCCTACTTTCAAGATGAGGCTAAAACATTCCTTTTTTAATAATGGTTTTACTTAAAGAGTCTAAAGATACCCTAAACATTCTCTGTAAGTATGACTTACTGCTATAGGCTTATGCTTCTGGTGGAAATATTGACATCTTTTCTCATTCTGCTGCTTTCTCCTCTCCATTTATGCATTATCAACAGTTATAGTTTCCATTAGTGTTATTCCCTCTTTCTCTGTTTTCTCCTCTCTACTGACCTGGAGCTGACCTGGTCTTTCTTTGTTTTGTTGTGCCACCTTCCTGAAGAAAGCCTTTGGAAGAACTATTGCTATCAGTAACCTAAAATGTCTTCTTACCACAGATGAGCGGACATGTTTTCTGTGTTTAACTTGGTCTCTTTCTTTTTTTTTCTTTTTTCTGTTTACTGTGCTTTTGTTCTACATGAAGTGACAGTCTGAGATTGACTAGAATTTATTATATTGCATTAATTATCTGAGCATATAGTGGAGATAACCTCAACTTTACTGACTGAAGCAAAATCTAGTGTTGTTTCTCTAATATTCAGTCTTTTAAGATTTATTTCCAAATCAGTTTTCTCTTAATTTTAATTTTCATCATGTGCACACACCAAAATTATGTATGCTTTTATTTATTCCTTACTCATCTGATCTGATTCTCTTCTTGTCTTGATCTTGCTTGTTCTTTCTCCTGTTAAATCCAGATGTGTTTTTTATGCCTTCAGCACTTTCTTCGGGTTCCCACGTGTTTGCATGTGTGATTGCAAGTATTTGAATGGCAGAGCAGCTGGGATTTTGCAGCATGTTTGGAAGAATTTACTCAGATTATTTGAGGATTTTAATACCCTTTCTGTGTGTGTTTGCATGCGTGTGTGTGTGTGGTCTTGTGGGGCATTGAACTAATCACAGAGATTTCTTCCTCAGTGGAGCGTATAAGAGGCAGGAGCCTAAGGAATAGTCTCTCTCATCTCATTTTTTTCTTTCACTTTATCTCCTCTTTCCTCAACTCACCTTTTATTTTCTGCTACTCTATTTATCCCTTTGTCTTGTTTGACACAGTGCTCCTGTTAATATTTCCTGAACAAATGCACGTAATCTAAAATCTAAGGGTCAGTTGTCATAAATGCATAAACTAGATAGTTAATACTAAATCTATTTTATGTCCCCTTCCTTGCTACAAAATAATTTTTTTCTGATCTAGTACGATGCATGACACCATACTATGCACATGCTAAGCACCGTACGCACAATATGGTAGTACATATTGCACGGTAGCACAAACCACATGTTGGTTTATGCTACCAATATGATTTTCTAGTACAACAACTCACAACAAATGACTGTTTATTAATCTTCTCATTGGAATCATGTTTTTTTTTTGTTTTGTTTTTTGCATATTGGCTTAGGGCTTAGGTTGATTACATTTAATTCAGTTTACTTATATAATGGCAATTCTCAACAAATATAATCACAAGGCACTTTGCAAAGTATCATGTTAAACCTTATAATGTGTTGTGAAAAGGCAAAGTGTGTTGCATGTGCAATAAAAATGTAAATGAGGAATGACATAGAATTTTACAGCACGTTGACTTTTTTATGCAACGACAAAGCTATAGTCCAAAACACATATGTATGTGTGAAAAAAACAGACACACAAAACAAAATATGCAAAAAAGGAGGCATGCTGTTATAACAGATTAATTCCATCTTATTTAAACTTCTTGCACGCTGTCTTTATTCTTTATTTTCCCAGGACTCGTCCCTTTCAATGATGACTCATCCCTCTCTCTGTTTCCCACCCCCTACTCTTTCTGTTTGCATCTTCACTCTCATCCTTTAACTCCTTTCTTATACCCCCCTCATTTTTGCTCTCTGCTCTTCCCTCCACCTCCTTACCTCCTTCTCTCTCTTTCCCATCTATCTTTCCTCGTCCTCTGCCAGACTAAGCAGATGTTTTGGTGACTGTCCAACAACAGCTGTTTATGTTGGTTGGCAAAGGTTTGGTATGCGAGTGTGCGTATGTGTGTCTGTGTGATCATTAACTCTACAAATCAAATTCTCATTTGTTCACCCACTGACACACCATCTCCTTTCAGATCAAACAGGCTTCAGATGCATGATTTTTCGGTAACCACTGCAGAATTTATACACACTCTGCCTCTAACTGAGACTCAGGGTTGCATGTGTGTGCATGCGTGTGGACCTCATGAATCCAGTAATATATATTTCAGAAATGCTCTCCATCAGCCACACGTGAATCAGGGATTATTTCTCTCCTCTAGAATAAAGCTGAGAGGGTGAGAGAAGCTGAAAGAGAAGAGGAGGGGAGCAAGTAAAGCAAAAACAGAGTGAAATAAAAGAACGGCAAAGAGCTGCAGTATTAGTCAGAGTGTGAACCTTCACAAAAAAAGCAGAAAGCGTGATATGAGCCTGCAAGGTAGCAAGTAAAACAGATATTAGGATAAAAAATGAAAAAAAGATGGTTCAAAATTTTACATCAAATCAGAAGGTTTTTTGTTGATTTCATTCTTCACTAGATTCTACAAACAAAGCAAATTTGAGAGTCTGACGCTAGTGGGAGAAACGGGTTGTAGTCTTTTATTAACAACAGAAGAGAAATCCTCCAACCACTAAAATTTGACACTACTCCAGTTTTGTTTACATTTTGTGAAGAAGGAAGTTGCACTCAAGTCTTCTTCTGAAGTTTTTGTGTCATTTCCTTCCAGGGGTCTTGGTGCAACGCCACCACAGGTGATGGAGGGAACAGTTTTTTTCAGATGTTTTGGATCATATGACACAATGCAGTGTGAAAGCGAACTGCACCAGCTGAAAATTTAACAAACCGGACTATCTTGATTTGAAATAGTCCGGCGTGAAACTGATTGTGGGGCAACAGAAGAAGGTCTCACCACTTGCAGAAATGATTGATGAGGACAAAAAATATTTGTCTATCTTAACAATATTTAAGAGGAAAACACCCACATTCAGAAACTGCAGGACATGACAGTGAGGTGAAAGTTTTGAGCTTCTGCAAACAGCAGTATGTGTGAAATCTTCTTGATGCAGCAGCAGCATCACAGTGTAACATCACGCCGCACAGCAAGTTCCCTGCAGTCACTCTGCATTACATGACTCACACACGCACTGCTTCTCTCTGAGAGGAGGGCTGCTGGGTTTGTATCTGCACTTACATACTCTAGGACTATTTACATGCTGCACATGTAGTGCTTTTCCCACTGTACACTCATTTGCATGCTCACAGGATGGTATCATGAGCTGCCTTAATATGTGTTTGTGTTTTTCCCTTATTAGTATCCCTCAGCTTTTAGATTTAATAGATAATCTGACAGAAACTGGTTTACATTGGTGTAAATTTAATTTACTTCAGATGATCTGCATAAATGCTGTATTAACAGTTAGAAGACCAGTAAAGGATATAAAGTAAAGTAATAAATGGCACCATGTAGTAAAAAAAGGAGGATCTGACACTGATTGGAGAAAATTGGGGAGTAAAAGTGCAGGGGAGTGTGCTTACTACATGAGTGTTTGCTGATTACCAATGGATGACAGATGGGGAGCTAGGAATGAGGTGCATCCAATGAAACAACTGAGAAAATCTAATGAAACGGATCCACCCATCCATCATTTGTTCATATCCACATTTGTGTCACTTGCAGGGTCATGGTGGGTGGGCAGTTAGGAGGAGGCAGCACAAAAAGAAATGTATATACAATACACACAACCTTGTATGCACACACACACACACACACACTAACTCCTAATGGAGATACCTCTCCAAAGGACAAATTCCTCCCAGTATCTATGTTTTTGGAAAGAAGGGGAAAGTTGGAGTACCTGGGGAGAATCCGCAGATGCACTGAGAGAACATACAAGCTCCATGCAAAAAAACAGAGGGCGGATTGAGCCCAGGACCTCTAAGGGAACAGAGAACTGTGGTGCTATACCATCCAGGGAAGGGATTGCTAAGCCAAAATAAATAAAATTCACACAGAGAAACCCATAAAAAACAATAATCTTAACCAAGCAAACACAAACCACCTCTGAAACCCACATGATTTACTTGTGTAAATCACCACTGTGCTTCTTTTTAATGCATCATTTAATTTTTATTACAACATACTAATTTAACTGCATCATTTGGTGACATCATACTGGATTCAAAGGTGGGGAATCTTGTTTGATCTTTAGACTGTTGTGTTTATCAGGTTGACTTATTAAGTGAAAAGGAATTTAGTAGCTGTGCAGTGAAAAGAGGGAAAATCCAACTAATCTCATAACTAACTTTTTCATCGGCTCTCAGTCACGAGTTTTGGCTTTTGTTCAAAATTATTAGATGTTTTGAAATATGCTTTTTCCCAGTACACTTTACAAACAAACAAACAAAAAAACTTAAGCTGTATGAAATTAAATACAGGTAAATTAATTTTGTTATAATTCAAAATATATATCAATTGATTCAAAGAGTTCTGCCTGTTAATGCAAACTGACCTTTTTTTCTCTCAAATGACCAACTGAGGTCATGCGATAACATAAATTTAATTTCTATTACATGCTTGTCTGTGGCAAAACATTCAAAATGACTCATTAGTCACTGAACCTGGGATAAAGCAGCCACTTTAATTTTTAAACACTGTAAATCCTGACAGAAATCCCAACAAAAGAATAATCAGACCACAGACATTCAAATCTGGACAGAAATTATGTTTATTGACACCATACTCAATTTTTCCTCCACAAATTCACACTAATGTGACAACAAATGCTTCAGTTCCTGCTTGGAATACGTCATGAGATTTTACATATAAAGAATTTAAAATGTCCTTCTCTCTGTAAGTTATTATCATGTTAAGGCTCAAGTCACGATAACTTGTTCTTTTTGTGCATAAGTGGGTCAAAATATTTTGAAGGTAGTGATGGCAGTGTTATTTTCTGTTATCTGATTGTGTATGAGCCTGCATTTCACCTTCATCATTACAGAGAAAATAATGCATGCAAAAATATTGCAGATGACTCTAGAAGAGTCCATAAGCTCTCTATCTAGTCTGTAGATAGCACTTTTTATGCAAACAAATAATTTGATTAAACATACATTTCTGATTTTGGACTCTTTATAGTGAGGAGTAATTATGACACATAAATAGCTTGGAAGTGCACAGGAAGACTGTAACCTATTTTCTTTTATCTATCAAGTAGAAGAAAACAAAAACAAGCATGCATTAAATTTTGCAGATTTTTCCCTGTCCTCTAACTAAACTGCCATTGATTGCTCTCTCCAAGTTAGAAAGACTAAACATTCACCAAATAGTGGAAATGTATTGTCAAGAAATCAAATCTCAATTTGTGACACTTTGTCCACAAAAATACTGGATTTATAAGCAGTTAAGTTTTCACTGAGTTTATCTGAAGATTAGAAGAATTGATAATTAACTGACTTTTCAGCCCTGTACTATTTTCTGCCAGCTCTGTTGGGCAAGTTTCCAGCCTTGGCAAGCTAATGGCCAACTGAGGCAGTTGCTGATACTGTAGGTTACACAGTTCGACGTACAAGTTGTTTTCTATGTCAAATGGATACTCATCTCCACCCACCGGCCTAATAGTTTCCTTCACTGCCTTGAGTTGGTTAAATCAGTCGGTAATTGACCTCCACAGACTTCTCAGTAGTCTCAGCTTCCCTATGCCATAATCTTCTTAAAGGGCAGGAATCTACTGCTGATGTGAAAATAGGATGTTTTTTCTTGCATTTACAAATCAAAACAACTATCACAAACATTTTAAAAAATGAAAGATAGATGCAAATTCTGCATATGTGATTTTAAGAGGCCTGCTTGTGTTTCTGTGGATATGTATACATTATCATGTGTGGATATTTTTACAACTAACTGTATGTGTCTGTGTCCGTTGCTCTCTCTCACGAGTCATTTTCTATTTCTGTGTTGTGCAGCAACTTTCATATATGAATGTACCAGTGTCTTCACATGACCAGCTGTGTTACTGGGGCAGTCTGATTGGACAAGAGTGTCAACAAACCGATGCAAAGGGAACAAATTATTGTTTTTAAAATACCCATCACTAATAATGTAAACAACATGGTATTTAGAGCATAACCTTTAGCAATGCTTACTTTTTATAAAAACCCAAAGTGATTCTATTTTTACCTGACCTGCATGCTGAGAGCTCAGGGTTCATGATGTCCTCTGTCACATTTTCATGGACGAACATACCTTCTAATAATCAACAACCACATGTTTTGAAAAATTATATGAGCTTGCGCTTCTATTTCATTAAAAGTATTTAAAATTTATGATATTTGTTTCCCTAAATAATGATTTTTCTGATTTAATATTTTACAAAGAGCAATACTCTCATGCCATAAGTGATTAGTGTGACATAAAACCTATTTTTCTCACTCTGTAATTTTTCTTTCATTAAATTTATTCTTTCTTCATTTACTCCAGTGATTCATTGGTTTCTTATGGAGCTTAAATGTTAATGATTTCCTTTCTTTATCTCACATTGCTCTTATTCCAGCAACTACTGTCACTGGTACAGTCACTAAAATGTTGCTTTTCTCATGTTTTCACAGAGCATTTTTCTTAAGCCTTGCATGTCTTCACAATGCAATTTTTGTGTTTAGATGCACTTAACTATTGCACATAGAACACAATCTATGCTTACTGTCAGCTTTTAAAAAGATATATAAGAAGACTTGATATAAATTAAACTTTTTTGCATGAGCATGATTAAAAAATTAACATTTTATAATTCTTTTGCTACAAATACAGCTATTTAGTAGAGAAAATTAGACATTGCTTCTGTTGTTAGTGCTTCTAATAACTCCCTTATTAGGAGTTATTAGAAGCTCCTAATTAGGAGTAATCATAGATTACTCTTCTATGAAATTTCACAAGGTTGGGGTTTGCTGAAGGGAATATTTGACCATCCCTTTTTGCACAATCCTCAATCTTAATTTGCTCTTTTTCTTCTTTAGCGTTCCTCGCAGGTTTGCCGAAAGTCTGTGAAAAATTTCCTGTATTTTTGTTCTGGTGAACTGCTTCTGTGTTAATATGGCCATAAAATATAAAGACCCAGAGACAAACCACTTTTCATTTTTCTCCCAGAGGGCACTAGCTTTTTATGTGAAATATTTTGGTGTTTTCAAAAGTTCATGATGCCATTTACTCAAAGGTTCTCAGTGCTTTGGTAAGAGAAATGGGCCAACAGGATCAGAGGTCTTCCACCATGCTTAACAGCAGGCATGATGTGCCCACTCCAGTGTTTATTCCTGAAAAACTGAATCTTAGCCTGATCTGACCAAAGCACTTGGTTCCAGTTAAAGACTTATAACAGTTCTACAAACTTTGCACCTTTACACTTGTGGTGGCAGAGAAGAAAAATATAGTTTTCCTGTTAGATCTCCTAAACATTTAATGCAGATAGTTTCTAATGTTTGCCTTTTTGGGCCGTTTTGAGTTGTTTGAGGTTTGTTTATTCTTTGTTCCTTGGTCTCTTTCTTTGATTCTTTCTGTTTTACTTTAGTTCAGTGTTTCCAGTTATGTTTATATCTTGTCTCTAGTTATTTCTTGTTACTTTAGTTTATATTATATTTCTGATCTCTAGTTATTTTTGTTAGAGTCGTGTCCTTTTCCTCAGTGTGTCTCTTTCTCTCTCACACAGTCTGCTTTTTGCTCTTTCCCCACACCTGCAGCCTGTTAGCACATCAGCTCAGGTCTTTTGTTCAGCATTCAACCTCCCAGTATTTAAGCACCTCATTTTCAATCACTCCTTGCAGGTTTCTCCTGTTATACCCTGTTATTTTCTTCATTTCTTCCCCATGGTCCCTGCTGGCTTTTTCATTAGATTTATGTGTTTTGTTCTGCTCTGGCTCCCTTTGATCTTTGTAAATTTGTCCATAATTTTTTTAATTATACATTTTTCATTTACTCAACGTCTCTGCCTTTCTGCCTTTGGATCCACCATTAAAACACACATCATAACAGATATTTAGAGTTGGTGAACACAAGATGTCATTTATTGCTGCGGTTGTGTAAAAATGTGATTGGGAGATCTTTCTTTTTTTAATCTCCCCTACCAGCATGTTCACTGTACATGTTGGCATCATAAAATTGTGTGCTGGCCCAGCCCTGTTTGTCACAGTTCCAGTTGTTTAAACTTTAAACTTTTAACTATTGCTCTGACTGGGGAGATGGGCAAGCTCAGAGAAAGGGCTATTTTCTTGTTGACTTTTTCTGAAGTGAAGCATGCATTTTACCTTTGTCACTTGTGTATTGAGAAATAGAGAGTCATAAATTACTGATGAAATGTTTCTAAATGCAGGTTAAGTTATAAACAAAAGTTTTTCAATTCCATTTGTCTTAAAATATTTTTGGGATTGCTTATAAGTTTGCCTACTTTATTGAAAAAAACTTTAATGTGTGAAGTTTTTTACGTCATTCAATGGAATACTTTTTCTGCCATTTTGTGTGAGATTATAATACGCTACTACAATGCTTCTGATTTCTTTGAAAATTACTTAAACATTTTAACCAGGAGGCCAAGATCTGTCAGTGTGTCTAGTTTGAGACAGATGACCTGGATTCTGTCCAAGGAAATTTCAAGGAAGTTCAGTGAAACATTAAAGACGACCCTGTGTAATGATCTACAGGGATTCAGATTACAGGTTCCTCCTCATAAAGGGAAATATGAAACTTATCTGTAAGAAAACCGAGAGCATAATGAAGAACAGTTCTGATATGATAACAGATTACTGTGGACTCACATTAAGTAGCATCAGCAAAAGAAGGCTGATACTGAAATTTTACCACAGCTGAAGCCTAGCACTTTTATTTGTGTGAGAAGAATTTTGAAAAAGATGATTTCTTGCAAATATAGTTAAAACAATTCTGAATAAATGTCTGTTCAAAAGTGCTGGTGATTTTGCAATTAAAAGTTAAATTACTGAAAATATTTTACTTTTGGTTTTAAAGAAAAAAACAATCATATCAAGATCTACAAGATTATGCTCAGACCACTAGACATTTGTTTTGATTCTGAGACAAAACTGTCAAAGTTTTACAAAAGTAATTATTAGTAACAATTAAGTTCACAATATATCTGTAGCAGAGATTATCTGTCTAGATCTGTCTGCAAACCTTTCTGAGCTTTCTCTTCTTAATGCAGATTATTTTTTCAGCATGATTTCTCTGACTGCAGACTTGACAGAAAGTTCATGTTAAATGATACAGTATGTATTGCATTACTTCCAGTAATCAGTCTGTGATATTGACAGTACGATTGTGTCATCTCTATACTCTGACTTCCTTTTCGGGGAAGACAAGTCAGTTTTGAAATTCAAGAATTTCATTTATTATGTTTTTAAAGAAGTACTGTAGTTTGTCATAAGGAAAGTTTCGCAACTTCATTATTTTTCTTCCAATATGATTCTTATTGTAGCCTAACCGCCCATAATTATACAGAAACTGAAGAAAAGTCTCTAGTCCCTGTGTTGTTTATCAGCATGTAACTGCTCTGGGTCATGCATTTACTGAGATTATTTAGCAGTGAAAAATGAACAATTCCAGCTGAGTACTTCTGGTGCAGGATTTTCTTGAGAAAATGGATAATGATTGAATGAGGCAGCTGGTGGAAGACCAAGTACCATTTAAACAGCAGTCCAGATTGCATACTGTGCAGTGGAACTATGGACCAACAGCTGCAGATATAAAGTGTGAATGCTTTGTACATATTTTAAAGTAAAAAATAAAAATCAGGGGCAAAGGAAGCTTAGCTCCTCAAGTTTTTTTTGGAGAAAATGTGCTTTTCGGCTTCTTCAGCTAAACACTCAGCTATAGTTACAGAAAATGTAACTATAGCTACATTTTCTGTAACTATAGCTACAGAAAATGTAGCTATAGTTTTCTGTAGCTATACAGAAAACTATAGCTACAGTTCTCTTATGAGAATAATCCATTCTCATAAGAATGGATTATGAGAATATAAATCCCTGTCTTTGAATTTATTTGCACCAAATGTTTTACAATTCACCCAAGGCTTATGAATACAAAACTGCTTTGAAGAGGTAATTTTATTGTAGAGCAAGAAAAACTGAAAGTGTAAAACATATATATTTTACCTTTTTGCAGCAATTAAAGTACGGCAACAAAAAGTAAATAAATTGAAGCAATGCCTCTCTAAAACTGAGTCGTCATTACCATGTATTACTTATAACTTAGACTTCGTTCACACAGTAGATCTTGATATACAATTCCGATATTTCTCCCGAAACCTGATTTTTCCTGTTTATTGGCATTCATACTACCAAATAATGCAACCAGACTTCTGTGTGAACAATTTACAACCCTAAAGCTCATCTAGACGGCGGGGCTAGGTCCAGTCAGGATGCCATGGCAATTAAAGGATTCCTCAAACATGAAAGAAAGAATTAAAACAAAACTCCAGGTATGTTTTGATGAGTAAGATTATACGATGTAAAGCTCAAAAAAGTTGATTTTATATAATACTGCCCCTTTAAAGGAAGTATGGTAGAATTTTTTTTTTCTTTACTGGCTGATTTTTTAAGTCTTCTTTTTTTTTTGACAGATTTTATACACAGTCCTGTTTACCCTAATACTCTAAAACATGAGTGTGTGTGTATGCATGCCGGCGTGTGTTTGTGCTGTCTGAGTGCTGAAAAGCAGAAGTTTCCCTCAACAGACACCAGCAGTTGAAGCATCAATGACAAGAATGTGACACAGTAAACACACCCACTGCTTTGAGTCAGCCTCACACTCTCAGACAGGCCAGACCCCCACACATAAACCGTCACACACTCCTAAATACAACGCATTTAACTCATAGAGTTTGGATGAATCAGTGTTTGCACATGGTTCCCTACAAAAGCTGTTTTGTGTTTTGTCATGCATAAAAAAACACAAATTGAACTTCTATTCTGAAGACATGAATTCCTTACTGGAACGCTTAACCAATGCAGGAACACCCTGGTCAAATTCATACACTCCCACAAACACACTCTGAGGTTAGAGATCAGAAAATTGCTTCAGATAATTTTGTTTTGATAGTCTTTTAATTTTAATTGTGTTAGATTTTTACCTGGAACATCTTGTTAAAGCTTGTCTCTTTAACTTTGTCACATTTTGTTACTTTACAGCCATAAACCTTTACGTATTTATTGTGATATTATGTGGTACCACAAAAAAACGTTCTGAAAAATTGTGAAGTACAATAAACATGATACAAATTAAACTTTTTTGCCCTTTTTTTCTCTGCCAAATAGCTCAACATTAGGGACAGATAGTGTCTGTGAATTTTTTTTTTTTTTTTTCGCAAACTCTTAATTTGATTTACATTGGACTTTGGCTTGGATATTAGATATGATCTAATACAAGCTGTTGGAACAATGAGTCAGTTAAGGCAAGGTGTTTAATTCAGTGTTAAAATGCAGCTTCTGCCTTTTCTGCGTTGAAAACTTCATAATGAAAACTTGTTTAATTCACAATGAAAGTAATGCAAAATAAATATTTTAAAGAAGAGGGTTTAATCAGCTGAAATTTTCCTTTACTAAAATATGACTTCAGAACTCAATAAAAGTTGGTAATTACATAAAGGTGAAAGACACAACTTTGAGGAAGACTCATCTAATTTCCTGTATGTAAATTAGATTTGAAAAAAAGAAAAACCTACTGCTTCCTTCAGTTTAAAATGTTGCTCAGTAAAAGTCATCCGTTGAAGTCATTGATATATAATGGTCAAAAAGACTCAAACACAACGTCTTTTAAAGATGGGCATCTGACTTGGAAAGTTAAAGGACCGTGAGCAACTCCCAGTTTCAAGTCAATATGGCTGCTAATCATCTTAAAAGTCTTCAAAATCCTAGAACATGAAACTCACACAAATTCACACAAAAATTACTTTCCTGCAACAAGAAACAAGTGTTCAAAGCCTCCTTTACAGACCCAATTTCAGATTAGATATTTGTTCTCTGTTAACTCAACAAAAATATGTCCTTTGAACCTTGTCGTTCTATGTCTGAATGATTAGAAGATAACACCTACATACATTTTTAAATAAATCTTCTGGTAATAGACTGACAAATATCAAGTAATGACCAAAGAAAGAGAAACAAACTATCTCTTTGAAAATAATTAAACGAGAGATGACTCAAGAGTGTTTGTGTGTAATTTTGAGCATTTCCTTGTGTGCAGGATTTAGTGTTGAATGAACCTAGAAAGTACTGTATGAACAGAGAGTTTCTTTTCACTGCAGCGCCTCTGACCACCTTTCACAAACATATCCTTCCACTCTGTCAAGCTTGTCTGCTTTGCGTGGGCAACCCTGCCTTTATATGACTGTTGACATGCGTGTGCATGCATGTGCGTGAGTTAGCAGGAATGCAAGTGTGAATATTCCTTTTAATATTCTTTCTGTGACCCAAACACACAGCGCAATTTTGCTCACGTTCCTCCCCTTTGACAACCGTGAAATGAAAACAATGGAATATGGATCAGTGCAGCTGCTGTTTACCTGCAGGATGTGTTGTGATGACCAAAAAGCCTTTATGTGAGAAACTGTTCTTTATGCTTGTTTTGTCCTGTACACACCAGCAAACCTTATAATCCATGCGAATCACACACACATAGCAAGGGTCAGGGATTGATTTTTAGTAAAAGTCTGCTGCCATCTTAGGTTCCCTTCATGCATTAACCAAAAGGAATGAAGAGACTCAAACCATAAATTAGCATAGCAAAAATTTTCATTTGACTAGAAACTTCTTTGTCTGTTTAACTTTTAATTACTGTGGATATTTGTTTTGAAAATGTTTTCTCATCAACTCCCTCTTTGTGATAAGGTTTTCTAAATCATGAAAATATTCTAAGATGACTGATAAGCTGAAAGTTGGGAAATGCAGTAAGAAAAAACACCCAAACCAAATTCAATGCATTCTTTTCATTTTTTTTATATGGTATGCAGTGAAAAAGGGATATTTTATTTAATAAATGCCAAGTATGTTCATAGTCTATTTCATTTGTCATGAAAGTATTTGCTTTCTTATTCTCAATTTCCAGGACATTTCAGAGTAGTTGCAGTTTTTCTTGATTGCTTTGACCTGCTAAAGAAATTGGGATCCACTCAGGTGTCATTGTTACTATCTCAGCAGAGCAGAAGACACATCTTGCACCTATTTGCTATTGTTAATCTTATTTTTAATATATATATATACTGTTTTTAACACTTTAAGAACTTTTTGTGTGAACCTTTGTTTCTGTTTCGGCTGGTACACCTGAATTTCCCCTTTGCGGGACAGTAAAGGTTATTTCTATTGACAGTCATGAGGTGTGGGCTTCCCTTTTGGTGTTTTTTAATTTTTTTTTACAAGATCTGCTCAGTTAAGTTACACATAAATGAATACAAAACATATAATTTTTCTGCTTCATTTCTTTTACTGGTTTTGCTCTTTGCAATTCTAATTTGTTTACAGCGTTGCACAAAAACAAAGTACAAACTTATTTATAGCAAACATAAGAAACATCCTTTGAGTAAAGCTGTGCACAACTTGAATATCGTCAGTAAAAGCTGAGGTTCACTTGAGAAATAGACATTTTATAAAAGAATGATAAAGAAATGCAGAAAATATGCTTGAAAGATTTTGACAACTGGTTCATTTTTGAATGCAATGACTCAAGCAATAAAATGTGAACTCTTTGTTTCATAGGAAATTAGTATTTTGATTCATAAGTATAGTTCATTTTGACTAACATAACATAAGCAAATGAATTGTATGGAAGCAACTGATGCATGTCCAAAAGAATTTGCAATTTGTTGGAAGGAATGAGGAACTGCTATTATAATTGACTAAATGTTGTGGAGGTTAAACTATAAAGTAATTGAGGAGAAACTGTAAAATATATTGTTAAATGCATGTGTCTGCACTAGGCTACATAACATTCAAAAGCTGGACCTTCTCATGTCTTTCAACAATGCCTGACAGGATGTTTTAGTCCATCACAGGAGGAAATGCTCTCTCTGCATTTTTTCTTACAGTAGCCCATAGGTGGATATAGTTGATGTGTGTTTATTTTTTGCACAAGTGGGCTGACACATACGCCTTTTGGTTTGTCTAAAGGGTCACAGCTACAAAACTTCACTGCCACGCAGATTTAGTAGCTGAACCAGGATGAGTGACTGCAACAGAGACAAGGATGGAGGGAAAACCTTAGAGGAGGAAAAGAGAGATGAAAGGAGGGGCCTCGGGTGGCTGTCTGACAAAACTGATTATGAGAGAAAAGTGTGAGAAACACCAGGCTTGATCATTGCTATGTCACCCGAAAAGATAATAATTAAAACATTTCTGAAACACAGAGAACAAACATTGAGGATCCAAGGATGTAAGGAATTGCTTGTGGGTTCATTAGCGTGTTTCATTTGTTTTGCTTCATATGCTGCAAGTTCACATAATTACCATACAAGCCAAGAGAGGATGAAGAGGTTGTGAGGATAAGCGAGTATGAAGCTAGATGGACAGAAGGAAAAAAGGATGTGTAATGCAGTGAGGAGAGAGGAATGTGGCCGGATGAGAGTAAAAATGGAGCAGAGCAGAGAGGACAGTGTGGAAAAAGCCCAAGCGAGGGAAAGAGATCTGCGCTAAGAGTCATGTGACAGAGCAGCACGTGTCGGCCGGTAGTGTCAGCTGTCCCTCCTCTTCCTCACTCTCCTTCTTTCCACTCAGATACAAGAGGTGTTCCCAGCCAATCGGGACACAGCGACTCTGTTTTGCTCAGTTTATGTGTCTCTGTGTGAGTGTGTCGTACTATTCGTGACAGAATAATTAATGGGAAGGCTCCTTTGCGATTTTAATGTTCTGAGCCATGACGGTAACGGCAACATCCAAGGCAACACAACCTAAACTCAAAACATGACCCACAAATCAAAACAAGACTAAGACTTTGAGATTTATAGCAAAAAGTGTTGAATCAGAGATCAAATTACTTCTATGCATTACTTTAACTGCAACATGGTGGATTGTTTCTTTTCCTGAACCTAGTAATTATGACACCCAGCAGTCAGAAGGTGCATTCATCCAAAGCAGATATACATATTTGTATATCCAAAACTTCATACATATTTTTAATTCTCCCCCATTAGCAAATTGTTCAATTGTTTTTCTGGTTCGTAATTTCAGTGTTCCTGTATTTCAGCTTCTTTTATTCAAGATTTCACTCTTGCATGGTGTCACTAACTTTACAACAATCTCTCATACTAAGCATGCATGTAGCGACAGTGGAAAGAAATCTCCAGCAAAATCTTAGTACAAGCAAACATCTATCACAATCAACTGGAGGTTTCGCTTAACCCTGGACAAATCAAATATTTGTTTGACTTACGTGGATGACCTTGTTTTGCTTATTTGAAATCCCAAAAAGATTTAGAATAACTCTCAACTAGCTGTTAAACTTTAAAATGTTCAATGTTGACTTTATTTTCTAAATGCAAAGAAAGTTCCAGTCATGGAACATGCATTATGTTTGAAGTGATAACATGTCAGTTTTGTTTCTCTCAGTCTGAAGACAATGGTTTAGAAATGACACTAAGGTCAGGTTTTTTTCACTTTCTCTCCCATGTTACCTTAAATCACCTCTAACTGACTGATCAGCCCCTCGTGATGCTGCTTCCCTTGGCAGAGGACACTGCAGAGGAGCTTAGCCGAGTCAGAGACAAAGAACAATAGAAGAAGGTTTTGCTTAACCAAGTCAGAAAAAGGTCCGATCAACCTTTCAGATTCAGTTTAATCAAATATTTTTGTTTACATCATTGTCTATACTATGTTTATTTGTGTTTGTGTAAAGTTAAAAAAGATTTCAGTTTTCATTCCACCTACTATGGATGTGAGGTGCTAAAATCACTTTTTGTATCCAACCTGATTCTGAATCCAAAGAAAGGAAGCATCCAGCAGCCTGTACCAGAACTAACCACCTGCTAGTCTGCGAGTGACCTCTATGCTGACAGGCCCAGCTGTTTGACCAGTGACCCAGTTCGTCCTCTGAGCCAAGACACGGACAAGTGGGAAAACCCACGTCAAGAAAACCAAGCAGGGACCATGAGAGGGCTGATGAAACAGGCCACAACGGATGAATGGATTATTCCTCAGTTCTTTAGTGGCAGTTTTGTTGTTGAAAGCTGAACGGTCCAGGTGACTCAGAAACTTTCAATTTCAACCATTCATCTATTTTCTAGACTGAGTAAATCATTGCAGGGTCACAGCGGGGCTGGTGCTTATCACCGTTTGTCAATAAGTGACAGGCGGGGTGCACCCTGCATAGGTCATCATTCCATCACAGGACTTTGAATTCATTTCCCTTTTTCTTTCTCCTTTTAGCTTAAAATGAGACATTAGAGCTCAGAAGCTGGTCATACAAACCTTTTAGCCAACAAAGAAACCAACAAACTCTTCATAAATTTCAGATTTTTAGTAATCACTTCAAAAATTATATTCAAAATTTTTTTTGTTAGTCGGTTCATTTTGCTTAAAACACCATAATGACACTACTTATAAAGTTCTTCATTTCATTGGTTATAAATTGTAGTTGATTTTTCTATAATCATACTTTTTGTATCAGATAGGTCAGACTGACTGCTTTATGATCACTAAAATGACTAAAGGTAGTTAATCTTTAATAACTGCAATTAGAGAACAGCAATCCAAGTTGGACAATCTGGCAGGAAACTTTGGCTTTAATTAAATGATTGAAAACAGGTGAGTGATCACCATAACAGAAAATAAAAAGAGAAAACAACAGAGATTGTAACAGCATTCAATAGTTGTTTCTTTTTTTTTTTGCTTAATTTATCTTGTCTTTTTACAGATGTTACAGTAAATATTAGAAAGTTAAGCTAATAAGTACAGACAAGCTGTTGAGAATCCACCTACAGTTTGTTTACAAGTCTGTTGAGGTCAAATGCTTTCTAAACAGTGCTGCGTGGTTGTGTTCAGGGAAATAATAAACGTGTGGGAGAGAAGGGAAAGCTCAAATACTGCATCAGTGTTGACATGCATTTTAGCTTCAGATTCATTTGCATTTTGTTTCAGATTTTTGTACTTCTGCGCAGTCGTAGGTCATGAATAACATAAATCAGAATTAAAATGAATGTTTTTCCATTACTCTTTCTCTCAGTTAATGTAAAACAAGCACATTGCTAGTTAAGTACATGTTAAGTGTCTGAGTTTGTTTTAAAGTGTTGTTCATTTATTCAACTTGCTGATGTGTTGAAGCTTTAAATGAGGTAAATATTTCTCTCAGCCATTACTATTTCTCTTATCTCTCTCTCTCTCTATCCCCAGCATTATTCGCTGTTTAAATCTGCATAGATATTTCCATCTGTCTTTCAGTCTAGCGTACAGATTTGTGCAGCTTGCTCAGTCGTGGATAAAAAGCTGATGCATTGCACACTCGAACACATTGGGATGACTTGGTTGAATGTGGTGCCCCCTAAGCCTCTGTGTCACTATGTGGCAGATGGAAGAAGAGAGAGAGCGGGAGTGAGAGACATAGTTGAACAAAAAGGTATTTGCCTTGCAAGACGATGCTCAGCTGATCCTCTTGTTTACAGTTAATTGAGTGGGTTTGCATGTTGGCAACTCAATGGCCATCACTATGCAAGCAGATCAATACCAACCTGATTGATTTACAACACAGGTTATGTGAGTTAATATTATGTAACATGGAGGAGAGCTTGTTTATGGTGATGGTATCTGAGTGTGTGCGACAGATGTGCAAAGCGATCATTTTATTGAATGTAAATACCACAGGTTCCTACAGAGGTTATCAGTCATGTAGTTTGAAGCCATTTGTATCAACCTTACTCTTTAAAAATAACATTTTTACTTTTGTTTTTTTAGTACTTTCCCTATTTCTTTTTTTTTTCTTAACAAACCTATTCCTAGAAACAGACTTTTTAAAAGCTTTTCCAAGTATAAATCAAACGTTGTTTTTTTTTTCAGATCTTCAAAATCATAAGTGGGGAAGTTACATTAGTGTTGATAATGTTTTATCCTCACTGTAAAGCTAAACTTCTGGATCTAGCTAACACAATTTGTGTTTCTAAATGTCCATTTATGCATATTTCATTATTCTAACAGTTTCCTGCATTTATTAATTGTGCAGATCTTGTAAACTAAGTAGGCTATGTGTTAGTACAAAAGGCAATCAGAGCACAATTTCTTATGCCTGTTTCACATGGTTATTTGGTCACTTTAAAAATGGTACTTCCCCAGCTTTAAGTTACATAAAAACAGAATTGATTGTTTTGTGAACAACAATATGATGTGGCCTAATCACACTACATAAATTCTGACAACTTAAATGCTCCACAGTTCAACATATTTGCATACAAAAAGATTATCCAATATTTAAAACATTAAATAACTTTCTCAATCTACAAGGAGTCTGACTGAGTTCATTCAGTAGCATACATCTCTCAGTCACTGTAATTTGCACATCTGTTATTTATGCATCATTTGCTGCTCATCAACCTAGACGCACCTTGCACATCTGTGACTTTGCTGTCAGCTGCTAAGTCTGTTGATGCCATGCAGGAAGAATCTGTTTTGTCTCTAAGGATGCAAATTTGTGACTTCCACATATGGAACCTTGTGGTTGTTTTTCTCCTTGCAATGAAACAAGATATTGTTTCAAAATTAGTTGGCATTCTGGCTGAAGGGATTTCAAAATCATATTCAGCTGAAAATATCTTCTGGTCCTTTGAGATAAAAAGAAAACGTTTAGCATCAATTCTACTACTTTGAACCCTTAAAGTTTGTACAGAGTCCAGTGTTTATCAGATTACAAGTGAACTGAATGAAGACAATAGGTTACTGAAACAGAT
Organism: Brachyrhaphis roseni; assembly: GCA_903066815.1. Taxonomy (NCBI): domain Eukaryota; kingdom Metazoa; phylum Chordata; class Actinopteri; order Cyprinodontiformes; family Poeciliidae; genus Brachyrhaphis; species Brachyrhaphis roseni. Next base: position 44,700 of record CAEFZY010075515.1, read on the forward strand.
GAGACAGCTCATCTGATGTAGGTACACCATGAGATCCTGTGGGATTCAAGAGAAAGAACACTGCACAATTGTTGGGGAGAGAGAAAAATCAGTCCTGCGCATCCTGCAATCGAACCACAACTTGCATTGGATCACATTTTTAGACTGCATTGAAAATTTATTAGAACACCCTGAATATCAAGTTATTTCTTGAGATGTAGTGATAAAAAATATACTATCTGTTAAGAGAAAAATGTAAGCCACACATAATAGAGACTTCCAGAGGAATTGATATGAATGCACAATTTAGTGGCTCAGCTAATACACTGTGTGATGCATCATTTGGATTATTTCAACTTTTCATTTGGATTATTTCAACTTTTAGAAACACACAGATTTGACTGTGAGATGAAAGAAAATATACATTTAAAACTCGACATGAAGCAAAGAACATCCCCTGATATCTTCTAAGATTAAATTATCAGTGATGGTTATCAGTATGTATTCTGTTGTCACACACACCAAGTTAGTTTAAGTACAGCAACAGGAACAATTAACTACACTCTTTTTCAATACACAATAAAGAAAATCTACTAAACCTATTTTGCCTAGTGTAACCATGTTATCATATTCATTTTATAGAGAAAAATATTTTTCCATCGTGGTCTCCCACGGAGGGAAGTTGCTTGACCAAATACTGGTGGGATAACTGACAGCTGTCTCAAAATGTTTGTTTATCTTTTATATCTGAGAAAGATGATTGTCCAAATGGCCTCATAACCGTTTCCAGATTAGTGGGAAATCTAATTCCCTCTTAAATCTGATAGAAGCAGTAAAGTTATATATGTATGTGTTGGTTCTATTTTATTCTTAAGGTTACTTTTTCTCATCCACATATTTTATTGTGTGTCTGCATTTTTCCCATTAAAAATGTTAACAGAGGCCACTCATAAAATACTACAATAATTGATGTTCCTCTTTATTAGAACCCTTGTCAATACACTATTGTTATTTCCTCAAATTATTAAAAGTTTCATTTTAAATTACTTGGAATGGGCATTTCATAAAGATCAATATTAGCTTTGGTATTGGTTAAAAACATTTAGACAGAAATAGAAACACACAGCACTCACCAAACTCTCACCTTGGAGGGAAAATGCAGTTACTAATATATTAAAAAGGAATCATTGTCCAACAAATAATCATATTTTAAAATGTTTTATTAGCTCAAAATATTGACTCCAAAGCAAAGAGTATGTTTAATGACAACAGGTAGACTTAAAGAATGACCATTTCCTTTGAGTATATTCATACACAGCAGTGCCAATAATAAACAACAACTGAAGCCTGACCATCAAAACTTAGAGGTCTGGATTATACTGGTTTGTATCCCAGTGATGAGATTAGCAACACTTTCTCTAATATAGCTAAGCAGTCTAAGGGAACAAATCCAAAGTTAATCAATTTTGACTAATTGGACATGTGGTTTCCAAATGGGGACAAGGTTCAGGTCCAACCGTTCTGTTCATTTGTATTACTCTCAGCAGGGGTTATTGTTTCACAGTCCATTAAACTGGAACTACCTTTCATGGTGAAGAGCTGATCGAGTAAAGGCAACAGAACATCTCACCTTAATTAAACATCAAAGCAATCACACCTGTCCTGGTTTTAGGCAGCAAATGGCAAACTAAAGTGTGTCTGGAGCTGAAGTTATTCAAGGCCCTTCATACAGGCAATGAAAAGGGTGACATTTAAAAAGAAATTGAATTAAAACTACACATGAAAGAACTGAAGACACAAACATATATTGCAAAATGTTTCAAAAAGATACGTAAAACGCTTTCATGTATTGCCTTCTGCTGAGCCAGACTGAAAAAACCCACCAACTCTTATTGTCCATCTGAAACTAGGAATTCAATTCCTCTCAATGGACATTAGGTATCACTTTTTATGATGACTTTTACAGATTTTATTTATTTAAGTTTATCTGATAGGGACAGACACACATCGACATAGACAAACTGAACTAACAGCAGTACCATGTTGTGCAATAGCAACAGCTAATTCGCATCACTTGTCCTTAGATGGGCTTTTAAAAAGTACCTCTAAAAATTTAAGTGATAATCATTTAAAATAGCACAACATAATGTTGACAACATCTACAAACAAACAGTGAAACATAAAACATCAAAAATAGATACAGTTTTGTTTTTGATATAACCAGAGTTGTGTTTGTTTTTTGAACGTACTAAAACTGGTTGCAGACTTTAAATCAACAGGAAGTGAGTTCCAAACTGCAGATCCTCTCACAGACAGAGCACTTTGAGCAAAAGTGGTTCTTCAAAAGGGGGCCCTTCAATTTCCATCTGAAGCCGCTCTAGTAGATCTGCTATTGCCCTGCAGTCTCTGTGCAATCGCTTAATGGTGTAGGTGCATATCCATTTAAACACTTAAAAATCAATCTTAAAAGATTATAATTTATAAAATTAGGAAAGTCCAAAATGCCAAATTTGGCCAAAATGTGACAATGATGGAATCTGATTGGCTTTTGATATAAAACCTATAAAGCCCGATTACACTAATGGTTTGAGTGTAGTTTGACTAGTCTGAGACCAGACAGTAGCTCCATAGAAAAAATGTGAGGATCATTGAGTTCAAAAATATCTCTGCACAGTGAAGTGTTAAATAATTTCTAATAATTTTATAACAGCTTATATTTGATCTAACAGTTTTGCTGATTTTATCAACATGCCTCCTAAAATTTTACTGAGCATCCAGAATTATTTCTAAATATTTTTCTCGTGATACTTGCTCAATAGGGATCCCATTGATCTGGATAAATGATTTTTAGCCATGATGATAATCTCTGCAGGCTGTTCTGAAGTTTTTCACTGACTACAATACTGCTCTTGTCCGATGTGTAAACAATGGTGATACAGCTCACAAAGGCTGAAATGATCCAGTTATCTTTTAGTACTCTATTGCTGACGACGATTGTCAGAAGAGGTTTGTCTTGTAATCCAACAGTCACTTCTTTGCTCATGGAAGCTTGAAATTTTTGGCCTAAAACTAGAAACAATGTCAGAATAAGTAGATGCAGTTGGATGTTTCATTGCCTGAAGTGAGTGACATCCTAACCCGCAGTTCTGGTTAATGTTTTGAACTTAAAATAAACACTCTCTAAAACGAATAAGATGTGCAACCACACAACACTACTAAAGTACACATTTCTATACAGTTAGAATCACATATTTATGCTGTATAAAAATATGTAGAAGTGAATTTTCTAAATGTTTTACATTAAAGAAATCCAAACTTTTCCTTTTTAGGTCAGCTATAATTATCGAAATGATTCTTTTTATTATTTGATAAAAAGTACTAAAAATAATTTTTGGAGTTTTTTGCTTTACTTTAGTCAGGTTTATTTATATAAATTGTTATGCTTTTAAGGAATTGGTGAAAGCCTGGATAATGGTGTTATGGCTTAGTAAGCTTCACATAGGTTAATTCACAATATATGAGTTAAATAGAGGCACTCCTTAATTTCATTGGCATCTTGTATATTATAGGACACAGTTTGACGTGCTTTATATGATAAAAACATAACATAATGAACAAACAATAAATTAACAATATAGTGGCAACCTGATGAGAAGTGATGTTAGATTGTTAGTCCAAAATCAACATAAAAATGTAGGATCAAAGTTTTCAAATGCACCCAGGGACAAAAACTAGCATTTTAAAGTCAAATCAAGTAATCTGATTAAAAACAAACATTGAACTGTTTGGCTGTAATGACCACTTCTTCATTTAGAGGACAAAGGAGCAAATTCGCAAGCTTGAGAATACAATTGTAAGTATAACATATGGGCATGGCAACTTTATAATGTGTTGTTGTTTGCTGCAAGAGGGATTGGTACACTTTGCAAAATTGATGGCAACGTGAGTAAAGAACATTTTCCACGATTCTCAGTAATTGGCCAATATAGGTCTTTCAAAAAGACTGGCAACTCTGGATTTGTTTCTAAAGCAAGCAACATTTTTTGTTTTATAAGCAGATATAAAAACTAGACATCACAAGCAGCGGGAGCTTGTAAGCAAAAATGGATCACTGGAGTTAGTCGGAATGAGAATGATGTTGTTTTGGTGCAAATTCAATTGCGTTGTTATCACAGCTGTGTAGAGTGAGGAAACAACACCCTGTGGGAGCAGAGAGAGATTTCTGAGATGAAATAGGAAGAAGAAGGGCATAAATGAAACATTAAATGAGATGAAGAGGAAAACTGTGATAGAGACTGAGAGGATTTGGAATTGCTGTATCAAGTAAAAGGAAAAAGTGTGAATTTCTACGTTCGGATAAAGGAAATTATTTGACAAAATTATGCAATACTGAAAATAATAAAGAACATTTACAAGCATTTTAATAGCATAAGAGATTTTTTAAATTTGATGGAGGAAAAATAATATCTAAAATTATGCAAACAGATTAAAAGTAAATAATGAAATAAACATCTAGTGAGACAAAAAAAAAGTGGCTCTATGGCAATTTGAATTTGGATCATGAGGATTTGATTTTGTGCTTTTGATTCTTGTAACTTCTGTACAATAAAACTATATATCTGTAGATCACTAAACTGATCTGTATAAAAATATCATGCATGTTTCTGTCCCATATTTCTATGTCATTAAATGATTTACTGACATTTATTTGTCTCCACTTGATGTACTGCCCATCATCTGAATACACACACAGGAGAAAACTGCACAAGTAACACCAACTCTCACAGATTTCATACATATGACAGTACTTGATGTTTCACAAAATGTGCTTCATGTGGCCACTTTTAGAATAACAAAAAAATTAATATCACCCAATACATGTGGCATAATGAGAAATAGTGTAAAATTTGCTTAATCTCATAAATATAATTACCTTCATTGGATAAGTTGTAGGAGATTACACTCCTTAAAAATAAATTTCAACTAAGAAATTATGAAGCAACACATCAGGAACAGATTAAATAACAATGTAATCACTGTAAAGATATCAATAAAGTGGACTACAAAGCCACAAGGACAATGACCTTAGAATCTGCCACAGCAGTTGCTGAAGTGGCATGATACCATGATGTCAAGTTCTTTGACACATATGCAATCAGGTCACTATTCCTCTGGTTATGAAATATGATCTCTGATTAACATAGTGACAAAATGTGTAATTTAAAGGTCTCCCAGAACAGACGTATATAAAAACATAGATTTTTGATATGTATTTATTTTTTTGCACAAATATTTAACAAGCATTGATTTCATGCAAAAATCAGTGTGAACTCAATATTTGCCTTTTCCTGTGGAATAAAGGTCATCTCCAAAAGCATGATGAAAACGTTTTATGTCTTGATCTTACAAATTCGCATTTCTTTGAATTGCAAAAGGAGGTAAAGCAAACCCTTTCCTAACATCTTAGCACACCACAGACCTCCATGTCGAGTTGTGAAACGCCTCATGTGATATGCTCCTCAAAACTGTTCAGGCGCTGTCTGCGAAAATGTACATTTTTTGTCAAGTCAGCACATTTACGATCCTATTCTGGGGCCTTGTCTCATGTGTCGATGTGTTCATGCTTCATTTCACAACAAAAATGTAAAAATTCTTCATATGTGATCATAATGAGGAGTGAGCAACATAAGCTACCTGGTCTGTACTTTTTACTAACCAATCCAATGACAGAAAACACATTAAATCAATATACTTTGCTTGGCTTTGATAAAACAAGTTACATTGTAACATTGTAGTGTAAACTGATGTATCTGGGAAAGTAGTTTTATAAGGGAAACTACATGTGTGAATAGCTCTGGGGAGTATGCAGCTGAAGTAAATTATGAACTGCTGGGAAGTAAACAATGACAGAGGAGTGGCCAGAGAGAATGGGAGTGAAGGTCAGACTGTTGTTTCTTTTCATGCCACCCTAAGGTGCTATAAAGAAATCCATCCTGGTTTCTGTTTTAAAAAATATCACTTGCAGTTTATTGTGCAACTGTAGTTATAGCTGGTTTAGCATTTTCTAATTCACTTTTTCAAACTGTTTTTGCACTCAGTGACTTTTTGCTGTCATTTCATATTTTTTATGTAAACTATCATTAAATCATGTTCACATAAGGTAGCAATTGAAACAATGTGAGTTAATAAAAGAAAACAGCAAAATTACTATTGTATGTCAGTCCATTCTTTGTCTATAACCGCTTATTCTGGGAGGGATTGAGGGTAGATTCTGGACGATGGTCCATCTTACAACACAAATGCAAAGAGGACAAATATGTACACACTCACACACACACACACACACACACACATGTCTTTGGTGCAAATGTATATCCGGGTCAATCAGCTATGCTGGTGGAAACAAATTTGCAAACTTGTTAACATGATTTACATATCTGCTGAGCATACCTTTAACGTGCAATAACAGTAGAAGACTCTAAACTACGTCATTTTACTGTCATGGTTCTGGGGGGTTTGGGTTTGGGTTACATTTGTGTTTGTATTTTGATTATTTCCTAGTTTATTTCAGCTTGGGTTTACATTATTCCTTGAGCTTTAACCCTCTTTCCGCCATAAAGCATGAAAGATTTGTAAATGTTGACATTATATTGGAAGACAACATATATGGTAAAAATATTTAAATATGGTTGTCAGGACCAAATCAGAATGCCAAAATTTTGTATCAGATGATCTCCAGATCAGACATTCATTATTGCATCAAATGCCGTGGACTAACATGATTCACCCGCACGACTAGAAAATCAAGCAATGCTAGATTACATTTTTTACTATCTTGCTGTAATCTGCAGAATTTTCATATCAGTGAAAGGTGTCTGAACCTCCACAATCAGTTTCAGGCTTTCCAACATGAGAGAATGCAGTTTAAGAAGTTTCTGTTAATGCTGCACCCAAATTAATTGTTCAGACCATTTCTGTACACATTCCTCACAGGGTGCGGTCAGAAGGAATCATGCACATGGAATCTAAAAAGTTTGTTTGTGCACCAATCATGATAATTCATTGAGCTGAACATTTTTGTTTCCTGGTCATGCTTCAGCTTGCGGATGCTTTTTCCTCTTCATCCTCATTAGTAGCAAACTTAATACCAGAGCTACTCTTGCTCCTTGCTACATCCTGAAAAGTTCACAACTTCCTTTGGTCTCCTGGAAACTAGCACAGCCAGGTCTATGTACAATTTGGAGGTGTGCGCCCCACTAAGCATTTGGGAAACTAAAAGCATACTGATTAAATGTGGGGCCTGTAGGCGCTGTGTTGCTTTTTGGCCTAGAAAGGGGATTATTTGTTGCAGCTGTTTGTTGAGATCTGTTTGGTTGAAGCAAAAACAGCAACAACTTGGAGTCACGCTACATTCCAGAATAGTTGTGAGGTTGTAGTCTTGGTATCAGGCCAATGTGGCTATTCCTGCTTTAAATTCTCTGTGCCTATTGGTTCTACAGAATAGACACAATGCCTCTACTGCCAACACACTCCCTGGAGCTCCTTTATACTCTATCCAGGACCCGGATATGGTGCCAACACAACAATGAACCACCATAAACTCACCATGGAAATTATGTTCAGTCTCAAAACAGTCATTGGAAAAAGTCACATCTAATGCTCAAATAACAACTCACTTTGTAAAATATTTGTGCAGATGAGTAAAATTAAAAGTTATTCCGGTTAATTCATTCTTATATCATATAATACAGTTTGGAAGAGTCACAGAGCCTGTCATTTTATTCACAACATACTTTACTACTGCATTCTGTAGCAGTGCGACTCTCGTTGAGATTTGAAACCAGAACCTTTTTGGTACAAGACAATTCTGTAAATGAATAAAAAAAAATTGTAAGTCCATACTTAAGCAGGGTTATTTACAGGTCAGAGTCCCCAGAAAGGATTTAAATTTGGACAGTGTTCCAGCAGATCTGATTTAAGGGGTTAATCCAGTTGAAGGCTTAGGTGCAACAATTGAAATCGTGCGATCCCTTGGGTTTTTTAGCCACTACAAGTATCTGGTTAGACTGTTCGAGGATGACTAAGAAATTAAATATGACAAATAAGTAGTAGTAGCCAACCACAATATATTAGAATGTACTCATTTAAAATTAATTCTATAAAAACAAGAGTGAAATTTACTGACTTGTACAGCTTGCACTGGTCCCAAACACCAGTCCTCAGCTGCCACTTTTTCACATGTTTTAAATGTGTCACAGTTCCTACATTCCTACTTCCCCAGCATGTTGTCAGGTTGTGTGGATACCTGTTATTCTACATAAGATGTGCTGAAGACAGGAATATGTCTAAAATGTGCACATTTTTCAGTTATAGCTTTCATATTTTCCATTTTTACTGCATTCCCAGTGAGAAGAGAAGAAATGAATATTGCAACATTCTCAAGGTTGTAGACCAGTTTGGACATCTTGCACTGTAATAGCTGATACATGCTCAGGAAATTTAGCCAAGCCACGGTAATGTGTTGGATGTGTTTTTGCAACACCTGGCTACAAGACACTACTTAAAATGTGTAACGTGCTTAGACATTACATAGTGTCAACAAAATCACACACAGAGTAGGGTGTGTTACTCCCAGTGTGTAACACACCCAACTCCCCCCACGCCTCTCCAAGTGGGGGCAGAAGGGAGTGTTGGGGTGCACACATGGTGACATAATTAGCAAACATTACATGAGGAGTCATTAATACAGCGACTGTGTGTTATAGGTCACTGGGAGGACATTTGCAACGGAAGACTATTTACAGCATGCCTACACATGCTGTTGTGCAAAGAGTTATCATGGTTGTATAATAATTAATATGTACAGTTTAAATTAATTATTTAAAATCCTCAAAAAATATGAAATGTATGTGTGTAATCTGTGGTAGCAGAAAATAGCTTGTGCCAACCACTAACTGTTTAATACAAAACAAAGAAAAGCAATTGTTAAAAAAATCCCTTTTTCACTATTTTGTTTTGCAGGATTGGTTGTTTGACACTTCTTTTCGCAGGTGTGAACAGAAATGTGTTCTTTCGAGACATTTCAATGTCAACCATGCATAAATTTGCAACTGCCTTGGAAATATTTCAGTTCCATCTTGATGACAAATTACTGTAAAAAAAAATGTTGCTTTATGACTCCAGACTACTACTAGGAGGTGATTCAAGTTATTTTGGTTGATCAGGAGTTATATTTTGTCAGATTTTATGCATAACTTAACTAGCCTTATTGGAATCTTGACCAAAATAAAACAAAATGGTGTAGAAAAAAACTAAAAAAACCCATAAAATATAAATGTAAAATACATTTATGGCATTTGAATGTCCATTTTCATAATCTATACAAATATTTCATTACAGTGGCAAAATGGCTTGTTCATAGTATGATACTGAAGAAAGCAGTAAAAAAATTATTTGGTAGAAAGGCCAATCTGAGCAGGGTTGTTAATTATTCCTAATTCTAGAAGTACTTCTACAATTTACTGTGCATTTATATCTACACACTCTATAGAGCAGACACAACATATAGCTCACAAAATTCAATCCTAATATTATCACATTATCAGCAGTAATGCAATCAATGAATGACTGCTGGAAGGCAATATTTGATTTGTTATAAATTTCAGGTGCCTTGTGGGATTTGGCAAATCTTTATGGGTCAGTTGAGAGTGAAATATTAAATAACATGCATTTCTGGAAATAGTAACAGACAGGAAAAGGGATTTTGTTGCAATAGGGTAGGGTAAAAATAAGTAAGAACAATTAAGTTTTTCTGTTTTAAATATGAAGATTCTTTGGTGATATTTAAAGCATGTTGGGAGGGATGTAAGGGAAGCAAGGCTGTGTCCTGGTCAACAGCTGTAGTGTAACTGTATTTGGATGCACTGGCATTTAGCTGGACACACACATGATCTGTCAGCCCCACTCTGATATGTAGTGCAAAAGTCAAGGTCAGCTTGCAAAAGAGAGGGACCATTGAGGAACATAAGTGAGTGAGCTAAAGCGTGGAGAAGCATGTGCAGAGGAGAATAATGCATAGCACAGGATAAATTAAAACCTACGTCGCTCAGATTCACAACACACACAATTTTTCCAGCAGCTCTTCACCAGATTGACCAAGCAAGTAATGGAATTCCCTGGTTAGAAGTGAATGATGCAGGCTGCCTTGAATAACATACTCCTATAAGTCAAGATGCTCGTCATTCAGTGATGTACATTTAGGATGAGGAATGGAAATGGTTTTACACTGAGCATGCATCCATAAGGAAATATACCTGCAAAATAATCAGCACAGGGGGACAAGCAGAAGCTGGCCTGTTCTCAATGTTCATCTTGGTCCAGCAGTTGTCATCCTATGTTACAGTCATGTTCCTGCTGTGCGGCTTACCCACCTGCAAGTCCTTGATACACTAAGCCACAGTGTAGGAGGACCAATAGGATTCCCTTCTACACAGTTAATTCTGCAGAGTTAAATCAACACTATGCCGAATCTATTTGGTCCTTATCAGAATTGGTGTTAATTTAACTCTTTTCAGAGTTATTTCAACAATAGTTTGAGTAGTTATAACT
>CAEFZY010075517.1:0-13287 GCA_903066815.1 Brachyrhaphis roseni
CAGACTTTTTTTGAGAGAGACATTTAAACAGCATTTAGCTGTTGCAAATCTGCAACATCTGCCTGGAGAGGGTTAATAATTCCTTAATATTGATACAAAAGTTGGATTTCCACTGTCAGATGAACATGAGAGAAACGTCTTATAAATGAAATAATCTTCCAGTGGAACTATTACCCAACATTAGTGAATTATTCTGTAAAACAAGCTTCTATCTGGATGAAAAGTTACCAGGTAGTTTTGTCTTATTTCAAGTGTAATCAAATATTTGCAGCAGAAACTGGACGGAAATACTTGGTAATATTTTGTATTTGTGCAGCGCAGCATCACGGGTCCTCCACCGTGCTGAACAGCAGCCATCTTGTTTTCCCTCACTCCTCCTGTTTCCCAGGCAACCAGGAGAATCTCTTCATTCCTTCAGATTTTAAAGCTTGAAGGAGAAAACGCCTCCCGTCTGGTTGGGTTGTTTGGATCCGTCTCTCATGTAAATACAGCAGTAAAATCCACCTTTCTCATTGGCCGTCCACCAGGACACGGCTTTCTGATTGGCTGTTCAGCCATCTGGACGGCTCCCAACCCGGAAGTAAATATTTATCATCACCTTTAGCACCCAGTGGGTGTGCCATGCTGAACTGTACCAAGTCAGAACAGAACCGACGTGTTGGTTCCGGGTCATTTCCTTCAGACTCAGTTTAGTTGATATTAAAGAGCAGAAATAAAATTATTATTAAATATCATCTTTGGTTCAGGTAAATATGGAAAATAAATCATAATTTGAGAAATAAATGTTTATTTAACGTCTTAACTGTCGCTCATCATATTTAGTAGTTTTATGTATTTTATGACTATATAATATATACTTATATATTATCTATGTTAGATAAAAATGTGTTTATAGATAAATAACTGACTCTGTTGCTAGCATGTGAACCGGAGCAGAAGGTTAAAGTTTATTTCAGTAATCAAATATTTTTTTTTGTTCTTTTTTTCAAAATTTAAAACATCATCAAACATGTCAGATAGATAGATAGATAGATAGATAGATAGATAGATAGATAGATAGATAGATAGATAGATAGATTGATTGATTGATTGATTGATTGATTATGGGAAGATTAAATGAGAAGCTTCTCAGTGTTCAGGGATGATTAAAGATAAAAAATGAAGAGTTACAGTTTAAAGCACAAAAACTGAATGACAGCTTGATAATGCTGTTATTTTTTCCCATGATGCTCTCTGGCTAATGGTTAATTATCAAGTTATGTTTATTGATCTGGATTTCCTTTCAAGCCTCTTAAATGTCGGCTTCTTGTCTCGATTTGCTCCACTTAAAGGAAGCGTTCAGATTTCTGGCCAAACTGAAGTCAGCTTGTCTTTACTCAAACGTGACGCTTCACTGCTGAGAGTTTTTCCTCCAGCAGCGTCCTGGCAGCCCAGCAGCCGGTTTGGACTCTGTCTGAAGCCGAGCAGGTACGATTCCCATCCAGGAATAGCTGCAGGCTGCTGGAGGAAGCTCAGAGAGAAACCAGAAAGACTTCAGGAGCCCAGCAGGAAGCTCACATCACCGCCCAGATCTCTTTGTTTGGGTTAAAAAAAGAGCAGAATTAGGATCTGAGTCACCATCGGCTCCTAAATGACTGAAACTTTTCCTGTGTTTCTCCTTCAGCGTCAGATTCATGGCTCAAAATTAAAACCTCAGTTTAGAAAATAAAATCCAGGATTTTCATCTTTATTTTCCCTGAATTTAACCCTTAAAGGGCCGGTGTCACGTGTTTTCCAGGAACACAGTGCCATTTTATACCACAGCCAAGTAGCTTTTAGCAACTTCAGTTAAAAAATGCTGTATAAATCAAATAGAAATTTAACATTGTAAATTAATATCTTGAAAATGTCTCTTTAAGAAGCTCCAACTCTCCACCTTCAGGAAGTCATTCCAACATGGCTCTTCTATTAAATGTTTTTACAGTGTAGCTCCTACAACGAGCTCAGCTGTTCCAGCAGCTGATTGCTGCTGGCTAGTCTTAAGGAACTGAGTGGGGGAGTTCGGCTCTGTGAGGTGGAAGCTTGGAAGCTCTGAGGAGGAGCTGCGCCTGGAGGGCGGGGCTTGGTCCACCCAGGCCTTCTGCACAGCTGAATGGTCGATTGACCATTAGTTTGATCAAATCAACATGAATTAGCAAATTAACTTGAAAAAGAAATTTGCCGGCGGTTCCGGCGGTCGGTTCCGGCGGTCGGACCCGGCGGTCGGTTCCGGCGGTCGGACCCGGCGGTCAGACCCGGCGGTCGGACCCGGCGGTCGGTTCCGGCGGTCGGCTCCGGCGGTCGGACCCGGCCTCCAGCTCGGCCTCCTCCTCCGTCTCTCCTGCTCCGTCTTAAACAAGATGAATCATGTGAATCACTTTTTCATTTTCTGGGGTCAAACTGCAGATGAAGGAGTTCACTGAGGAACATGGAGTGTTTTCCAGAGCAGTGTGTGAAATATTCTCTTAGTGTGATGCTTACTAGAGGTCAAAGGTCAACGGCTGGTTTACATGTTGGTCCAATGAGCTGCAGAGCGAAGATGTAAAATGATTTCTGTTATAGATTAATCAGCCGATTAATCGGATTTAAGAATTATTTAACCAACTTTTTAATAAAATATTAGAAACACATTAAAGATGCAAATAAACAAGTGAAACCCTTTTTAAATAAATATATTATCTATTGTGTTACATTCTGAGTACAACAGATTTACAGACAAAGGAGGTTTTTTTTATCTTAAATTCAAACTGTGTTTTTTCAGTTTTGGCTCTGAGTCAGTCTGACTGAGTCGTTCTTTCAGCATCTGGTTTTTATTCTCCAATTAACAATTAATCAATTTCTAAATAATCATATTACTGATGGCAGCAAAAGGCCAATCAGTGCTATAATTATTAGTTAATCTGGTTACTGAGCAACTCCCACTGGTTCCCAGTTACCCCAGTTAAATTGGTTAAATTCCCAGATTAGCATTCTGACTGCTAACAGAAAAGAAATGTGTTGGTTTGTTTCTCTGGGTTTCATTTTAAACTTGGTGGATTTAAACGATGCAGCAAGGCGTCGTTTGGTTCTTCTGCCCATTAAGGTCCAACTGGGACAGAACCAGTTAAACCAGGAGTGAAGCATGATGGGAATGTTCAGAGGTGTTTGTGTTCAGAAGTCAGGGTCACGTTTTTCAGAGGTTTGCTGAGAGATTTATCATCATCTCTCCTTGAGGCTAAAAACAAAAATAATGACTAACAGCCACAGAACCAGAAGTCCAGAAACGAACTGGTTCTCTAAACCTCCAGTTTAAAGAACCAGTTAGTTTTAAACTGTAAACTAACAGAATCTAAAGTTTTAGCTGAAACTGTCTGAGTTGAGATCATTTTCCTGGAGCTTTAACAGCATCAGCAGCTGAACATGAAAACATGAAAGATCCAGGAAACTTTATTCCTGTATGCAGATTATTATTTAACACTCAGTTAATGAGCCACATAGTTCACTGTATGATGTGAACATAGAAAACACCTTGAGATTTTAGCCAAATGTGGCAATCGTGTGCAAAATGAATAAAAATAAAGAACTCTGGCCAGACCTTCAGCTGCTGCTTTTGACACAAATAGTGCAGAATTCAAATAATATCTGAAGTAATAAATAAATATTTTCTGCCATTTTCTGGCTCTGGCTGGTTTTCTGGATTCTGACTCACAGTGCAGCTCGACTCAGCAGAACCTCTAAAAGCCCGGAAACGGTGCCCCACCCCCCCAGCGACCCCTGTCTGTTACGGCCCTGGGATGGGTCAGCTCTAACGCACTGAAATAAAGATGGCTGTGTCACAGTTTGCTGTTTGTGGAAGCTAGTCTGCAGGGTTCAGGGTTTTATTCTGCAGCTGCCTAACAACGTGCCGAGTTTCTGAAACGACACTGAATTAAATCTTATCTGAGGAATTTCCAGATAAAAATCTGTGAATGGAAACGTTTAGTCTGACAGCCGGAGCTCAATAAACGTCAAATAATAAAACTATTCAACTCGTTCTATGTAGAAGATGTGATCATTCAGATCTGCAGATCAGAACCATTCAGGTTTTTCTCCTGGTTCTGTTCAGGTGGTTCTGCTCGGTTCTGTTTGGGTTTTTCACAGAACTATAAAGGGAAACCTGCAACACCTTTACTGTGAAAATCCTTGGGGAAGTGTTGAGTTCCTGCTGAGGTTTGGAAAGAAACCAGCATCATTGGAGGCTGAAGTCCTGATGATCAGAAGAATATTTACACATTTTACCAAAGTTTTACTGATGAATTTCAGTTATTTACCTCCATGCAGCATCGTGCAGCACCATGCAGCACCATGCAGCACCACGCAGCATCGTGCAGCACTATGAAGCATAGTGCAGCATCGTGCAGCACCATGCAGCATCGTGCAGCACCATGCAGCACCACGCAGCATCGTACAGCACCATGCAGCACCACGCAGCACCATGCAGCACCACGCAGCATCGTACAGCATCGTGCAGCACTATGAAGCATAGTGCAGCATCGTGCAGCACCATGCAGCATCATGCAGTATTGTGCAGCACTATGAAGCATCGTGCAGCATCATGCAGCATCATGCAGCATCGCGCAGCACCATGCAGCATAATGCAGCACCATGAGCACCATGCAGCACCATGCAGCACCACGCAGCATTGTGCAGCACCATGCAGCATAATGCAGTATTGTGCAGCACTATGAAGCATCGTGCAGCATTGTGCAGCACTATGAAGCATAGTGCAGCATCGTGCAGCACCATGCAGCATCATGCAGTATTGTGCAGCACTATGAAGCATCGTGCAGCATCATGCAGCATCATGCAGCATCGCGCAGCACCATGCAGCATAATGCAGCACCATGAGCACCATGCAGCACCATGCAGCACCACGCAGCATTGTGCAGCACCATGCAGCATAATGCAGTATTGTGCAGCACTATGAAGCATCGTGCAGCATTGTGCAGCACTATGAAGCATAGTGCAGCATCGTGCAGCACCATGCAGCATCATGCAGTATTGTGCAGCACTATGAAGCATCGTGCAGCATCATGCAGCATCATGCAGCACCATGCAGCATAATGCAGTATTGTGCAACATCATGCACCGGGTTTCATCTTTAGTTCTGCAGATTTTGTGAAAAGACAGAAAAGAATCGTCAGAAGGTCCTGGATTCGTCCAGCTCCTCCTCGGTTCTGGTTCTTCTCTCTGGAGGAGTTTGGCTCTCAGAGCTTTAGTGAAACAGGATTTTGTTTTCTCTGCTTATGTAAGATCAGGCTGCAGTGTGCGCTCACACGCTGGAGCAAACCCGACAGCTAAACTGAATTATTTTCCTCCTCTCTGTCAGACCAAAGCAGCCGAGCGCCGCTGATTTCTTTCTCCCTCCTGCTAACTTTGTCGTCTTCCTGGCTTTGTTTCTGCGTTTCGGCTTAAATCCCGTTTATGAAATCTGACAGGAGCCCAAACCTGGAAGCCAAAGCTGTTAAAATCCCAGAGGAGGAAACCGTCTGAACTTAGAGAAGGATTTCCCTGTTCGCTCATTTATATTCAGCGTTTACCTGCAGAGTGTTAGAGAGTTTCCAATCAGAGCCAGAGCCTCTCCAACAGCCAGCGCTGTCTGTCCACCGTCCATATTAGGTTGCCATGGTTACCAGGCAGCGTTCTGGACAAGTAGCTGAGAAATGCTCTCCAGCATAAGAAACATTTTGTGTTTTTTCTTCCTTCGCCTCTAAGGAACAAATCAGAGGAAACATGCTGTAAGTTTTACCTCCGGCCTTCTGCTCTGCTCCCCCTCAGTGCTGCAGTGCCCCAAGGTGTGGACGTCCCTGGAGAACGGCAGGGTGACGGCGCGGCCCCCGGGGCCCCCGGCGGAGGGGACGGTCCTCCACTACAGCTGCAACTCCGGCTTCACCCTGGAGGGCAGAAACATCAGCCACTGCACCAAGCTGGGCAAATGGGACGCCCCCAAACCCACCTGCCTCTGTGAGTGTGTGTGTGTGTGAGTGGGTGTGAGTGTGACCACCATATGTTAAAGCTTATGTTTACATTTGAAAGTATAATAATGAACAGGGAAGCAACAGCTGTTTAATAACATCTTGACAGCAGATTTAAAACTCAAAATTCATATTTTTTTTCTTTATGAACGCACCGCAGCTCCAAAGCTAATTAATAAAACAGCACTGTAAAAAATGTTCAGTTAGCCACTTCTAATGAGTGTGAGGTAAAATAAATATTTATAAATTCATTATTGACATTATTGATCCATTTTTGATACTAATGCATCAAAAATAAAAAATTTCATAAATTCGTGTTGTAATATTAGTGAACATGTTAAAGAGTTTATAATTAAACCAACTGGAACATCAGGCCTCAAACGCAACACGTAATTACTGCTCTGCCGGCCGGTTGCTAGGAGACAAATGATCCGACCAATCAGAGCGTGATCATCTGAGGGGTTTTGTCTGGCAGGTAGAGGGGGAGGAAGAGGAGGAGAGGAGGAAGGCCTCGGAGTGAATGAATCCATGAAGACCGGAAGTTGGTGCTTCATTCGTTCCGATTAGTGGAGATAAATGAGGATTAATGGGCAGAAAGAGAGGAGAAATGTTGGTATGGTAACCAGTCAGGTTGCTATGGGAATGATGGTTTTGAAGGGGATTATCGGGACAGCTGCAGTGAGCAATCCTGCACAAATGTTAAGATCCTCATGAAGCTTTATGGTTTAATTTTAGATGCAGATTCAGGATAAAAACTGTGGCGTTTAATTTTCCATCATTCCATCTATTATAGAAGTTTTTTATTATTATTATTTTACCACATTGTGTTTCTGGAACACATTGTAAAGCAGTTACATAATAATTGGCCTCTGGTCGATCTGCTCCACATTAATCAACTCTGCTGCCCCCTAGTGGAGCGGATGAGCCCCTGCTGTTTTAATGCTGAGTCATTTATTTCTGCTTTTTTCTTCTTTCTGTTTGCTCACCCAAGATGACAGAAACTACACAGGTAGGAATCTTCTTTTATTATTTTAAAACACTATTTTCTAATGTATTTTGAATATATATGTAACGGATCATAAAATATGTTTAAAGAAAACAGGCAATTTCCCTGAAAAGTTTTTCTTTTCTTTTTAACTTTATGATGTTTTTCTCCAGATGCAATGTTTAATTTTTTTATGTGACTTATTTGATTTATCATTAAATTAGAATATGCTTCTTTTGCACTATTGAATATGTTTTTGTTATTAAAGAACAACTTGATCTGGACATTTGGTCTTTGACCAAAGCATCAGTAAATTAATGAAGAAGAAAAAAAGAAATTTCTTCTGGGAAACGTTTTTTTTTTCTTCCCTTCTCAGCGATAACTGTAATCTTATTTTCCCCCAGTTTCTGAAACATTATTATTATTATTATTATTATTATTATTATTATTATTATTATTATTATTATTATTATTATTATTATTATTATTATTAACTGAATCCATCATCTGCTCAAACTTTCTGCAGTTGCAGAATCACAGCTGATAAATCTGATTCTGGACATTTTCCCATCCAAACATCAAACTCTCATAAAACAAACTAAATTAAATTTAAAGACAATCAAAATGACATCAGTGGGGGTTTCTGACATGGTGATATGCCCAGGGTGGGATCTTTCGGGGGGGTGGCATGAAGCCCCTGACCTGCAAAAGAAAATCTAGTAAAATTGAAATTGTAAAAAACTTTACAATTTAATAAATTAAAATGATTACATTTCTGCTTAGTTTAAGCATTGGTGTTTAACAAACATGTTTAGACTTTTGTCTCCACTTTATGCTTTTTACCTGCTGAGTCATTCAGCTCCAGAAGTTTTTATTTTGCTCTAATGTAGTTTATTTGCTTCACAGACTGTAGTATTTAGTTCCATGACTGTTTTTAATCATTTGGGAAAGTGTTGCCTGAATCTGTTACTCTGTTATATGGTATCTTTTTTTTTTTTTTTTCATTTTAGTATTTAAAAGAATTTGGACATAACTTTACATTTTGTCAGTCTGACATAATTTTTAAATATTGAATCAGATATTCTGATCAGTTACTCGGTGCTTGTGTAACCTTTCAACCCGATACTGTTTTACTCTTACTTCAGTACATTTTTAGGGAGCCCATATCTGCCTAAATCAGATCATTATTAAACAAACAAAAAACAAACAAACAAACAAACAGTGTGCGTCATGAGGCTGCAGTCTGTGTTGTGGCCACTAGAGGGCAGCAGTGATCTTTTGGAAGCGGTGAGGCCTGAAGAAGCCCAAGAGCTCTGGAAGCTTTGAATCCTCTCACTTGCTGTGAGAAGAGACAGAAGCTTCTTCTGACAGCTTTTCCAATTAAAGCCTTTTCAGCTGAAGGAAACGAGATTATAGCCCAAGCTCTGAAGTTCGGAAATAATTTGAGAAAGCACTCTGCGTTTCCTCTAAATCCCAACCAGCCCATTACATGGGGGACATAATTGTTCCGCCCAACTACTCCACAAATCCTTCTGATATTAAGGAGAAGATTAAAAGTAATTTGCTCATTAGTGGGGAAGTATTTTCAGTTTGGTTAAATTAATTCCCTCATGTCCTCTCTAAATTGGAATTTCAAAGTTTTAATAGAAATTGTATTCTTATTAGTTTGTTGCTGATCATTGAAGCGACACTACAGCCACAGATATGAAGAAAGCAGCAGATATTTCACAGTTCTCACTCAGAAGCCTGGATTCTGGTGGTTCGGTTTGCGGTTTGGAAAATCAGAACCTTTCCTCTGGATGCTGAAGCAAAAAATGAAATAAAACAGATGATTCACAAACGTAGCTCAGAAAGTTCCAGCTTCTGTACGCAAACGTGAAAAAACAAACATCATCCTGTTAGATACTGTAGTTACAAAAACTTTCTTCAATCAAAAGCAGAAAATTCTCATTTAATGAATTCATGCTCCCAGCTGCATCAACCTGCAGCGTCACCATCCTCAATATGTTGGTCACATCATCACTCATCGTAAGGAAGTCGTGCATATTTACCCGTTTCTCCTAAGCGTATGGACAGAAAATTAGTTTAAGTTTAGACACTCCACACCAAGGCAAGTCTGAACATAACGTCTTGCTGTATTTCGTTCACGCCTCTTAAGGTGTTTGCACACCTGACAGTCTGGCAGCCTCAGTTCTATTTGAAACCAAAACTGCAGCTGTGGTTCACTTTCACACTGCACCAAGTCAAACAAAACTTCACAAAATGAACGGCGTCAGAGTTTTAGTAGTTTCCGGATTTCTCTTTTGTCTTTGGAAAAGACCAACAGACTTAGAGAAGCTCGACTGATTCTCTCCACCAGGATAAAATCAAAGTAAAACTACAAACATCGAAGCATGTTGCACTTCGGGCAGCATGTGGATACAGATCCTCCAGTTTTATACCAAAATGTTTCCAACATTAAACTCTGATGACAACAATGAGCAGCTTGAACACCTGCTTAGGTTTTCACACTAATAGACGACATTAATGACGATATTAAACGTTAAAGGGCCCAATATCAACTCAGCTCCAGACTGAAAACAAAACCTCTTTGTTGTTGTTGTGTCGCCCCCTGGCGGCTGGGGGCCTCTGGTGGGAGATAAAAAGGTCTTTGGCTTTGATAGAGTTCTGGAAATTTTTAATATAAAAAAAAAATGTTTTTTATGTTTGTGACCAAATAAAAATTCTTGAGCCGCCATTTAAATTCTGGAGCAGGAATACAGAATATTTGCATAATTTTTTTTTTTTTTTAGATGGGTAAAATTATTTCTAAATTAAACTTTAACATTTAGATTTTGGAGCAGCAGTGACGTCACTAGATAATTAGTGACGTCACCGTCTTTTCTACCAACAATGTGAGCAGAAAACGAGTGATTGTTTTGATAAATCATCAGCTCTCTCATGTCGTTAATGTGGATTTTGTCGCCACCTCGTGGCCCAGCTCAGGTATTTCAAAATTTTTATTAAAAAACCGGAAAGTATAACAGTGATGTCATCAACATTTTTAAAATTTTTGCTAAATCTGAAAGCATTTGGATGTTAAAATAGTGGAATATTTATACATGTTAATTCATTACACAACATGTGATATTTTTAATGAGCCGGCCCAAGGTAATAGTGAACTAAGTCTTAAGCCTCCCCAAAAATCTTTAGGTCTGTACACAGACTGTAGATCTAAAATTTTAATTAAGATGTTAATGTTTAATATTTTTTATTTTAAAAAGACTGTTTTTATGTTACCATAGTAACAGTCTGATGCTATGAGTTTAGTCTTTTCTAAGTGTCTGAGCTCCAGCATGTTGGTAATTAATGACCAGTTTGGCTGAATTTGCTTCTCCTCTCTGATCCCAGAGACTCTGGATCGAATCGCCTTCATGACGCCGACGTCCTTGAATCAGATTCTGCTCAGGTCCCTGTTTGACCTTGAGCCGGCCCTGCCCAGTAGCACATGTTGTCCCCTCAGTGCGAGCGCCGAGATGAGCAGTACTGAACCCACAACTTAATCTTGGCTGGCGACTTTCTCACAGAAACTTTGGAAATGTCAGACAGACTCGACAAACAGATAATTAACAAAGCAGCCGCGGACTGCTTCGTCGTCTCTGTGCTGACCTCCTTCTCGCTCGGTTCCATCTCCTCTCCGTGTGCCGTCACCACCCACTTACTGACTGCTCAGCGGGAGAAAGGTTAATACCCTCTCCTGTCGCTGCCCTGCTCTCTGCATCGGTGGCAGGAAGACTCTATATTTGTTCCTCTGTTTCACTCGATAACTACTGCAGGTTTGCAGGGACGGAAACATAAAAAGAAAGCAAATAAATATATATATAATCAGCTTATGTCCAAGAAACCTGCTGCTAATGCAAGAAGATGTTAATGTTGTGTGTGGGTATAGGGGAGTGTAGTTCTGAACGCCTCCTGATACAATCTATAAGAACTGCACTCTCCTATACCCACACACAACAATAACATATGGACTGTCCTCACACACATACACAACACGGACTGTTACAACTTCTTGCCATTACTCTTGCACACCTCCTTGCCTTTTGTACACCTGTAAATAAATATCTATATTCTGTATAGCACTTCTGGATAGATGCAAACTACATTTCGTTGCTTGTACTTGTGACAGTGCAATGACAATAAAGTTGAATTCTATTCTATTCTAAGAGAAAGGTTAAGATGATTTCAGTTAATAATCTACTAAATGTTCAGATATGGAGCCTAAAAGACTAAATCCTTCCTCTTTTTCACTTCCCACTAAGGAAAGTTTGCAAATTAATATTTATTTTCAGGAATTGATCCATTATAAATTACAGCAAAACGAACATCACTTGGATTTTGTTAGAAGCTTTGACTTGGTTTAGCGTCACGTTGCAGTGAGCGGCCGCGGTCAGAGGAAACGCTCTCACTGGCGATCCGGGCATCGAACCTGTGGCTGCGCTTCCATCAGCAATTCTAACTCAAAAATAAATGTTTAAGTAATTAGTGCAGCTCTTTCTCTAAAAGCTGGATGCTCTAATATGAAATTAAAAGGACATTTAAAGTCTTGAGATCTGAACAATATTCAGACTTTTCTGTAAACCTGCTGATGCAACAGATTCATAAACCCTAAAACCTGAACCGTCTGTCCAGGTGTTGAACGCTGCAAACCGCTGATCCATCAGAAAACAACAAACCGTCTCTGTGACAGGCTGCAGCTTAAACTGGTTCTTGATGTCGCCACATCGCCGTTCTGAGTTTAGGAGCTTTTTATGACTCAGTTATTGAATTTAGAGTTCAGTGGTTTATCAAACGGATATTTTTTTTGAAACAGAAAATGAGTGGAGAAAGCAGCAAAAACATAAAAGAAAAGCATGTTGATACAGATTTCTGTAAAAGCACAGCAGCTTGGAAGGAGAACAGGAAATGAAGCGACGCTGCATGTTCAGGAGTCGGGTTGTTGAAGTCGAGGCGCCGTTTTCAGGAAACCTTCAGTTAAAAACAGAAGCAGCTTTTTCACATCCGCGCCGTTCACTGAAAACCAGACTGGAGAAAAGCAGCCGGTCCAAAACCAGTTCCCCGAAGCAAATTAAGGACAAACGGAGGAACCGAGCCGAGACGCGGCGGAACTTAATTAATCCGACAAACCGGGTCAGCAGAACCGCTCCAACAAAACCCAGAGGGAAAACCAGAAAACTGTCCTTCAGACCCGGCAGGACAACAGAGCTGAAGATTCAGACTGAAAGTCCAGACAGCAACATGACCGCAACTACCAGAACCTTCCACAACTATCAGAACCTTCCACAACTACCAGAACCTTCCACAACTACCAGAACCTTCCAGAACTACCAGAACCTTCCACAACTATCAGAACCTTCCACAACTATCAGAACCTTCCACAACTATCAGAACCTTCCACAACTACCAGAACCTTCCACAACTATCAGAACCTTCCACAACTACCAGAACCTTCCAGAACTACCAGAACCTTCCAGAACTACCAGAACCTTCCACAACTACCACAACCTTCCAGAACTACCAGAACCTTCCACAACTACCAGAACCTTCCACAACTACCACAACCTTCCAGAACTACCACAACCTTCCAGAACTACCAGAACCTTCCACAACTACCAGAACCTTCCACAACTATCAGAACCTTCCACAACTACCAGAACCTTCCACAACTACCAGAACCTTCCAGAACTACCACAACCTTCCAGAACTACCACAATCTTCCACAACTACCAGAACCTTCCACAACTACCACAACCTTCCAGAACTACCAGAACCTTCCACAACTACCAGAACCTTCCACAACTATCAGAACCTTCCACAACTACCAGAACCTTCCACAACTACCAGAACCTTCCAGAACTACCACAACCTTCCAGAACTACCACAACCTTCCACAACTACCAGAACCTTCCACAACTACCACAACCTTCCAGAACTACCACAACCTTCCACAACTACCAGAACCTTCCACAACTACCAGAACCTTCCACAACTATCAGAACCTTCCAGAACTATCAGAACCTTCCACAACTACCAGAACCTTCCAGAAATGAGGAGCTAAACTGGCGCCGGTTTAATTCCAAGATCAGTTAAAATATTCTTTCACACCTTTAACTCTGATATGATCTGTTCCATCCATCCATTTTCTTGCACCCTTATCCCTTGTGGGGTCGGGAGGTGCTGGTGCCTCTCCAGCTGCGTTCCGGGCGAGAGGCGGGGTCACCTGGACAGGTCGCCAGTCTGATCTGTTCCAAC
>CAEFZY010075528.1:0-56225 GCA_903066815.1 Brachyrhaphis roseni
ATGGATGGATGGATGGATGGATGGATGGATGGATGGATGGATGGATGGATGGATGGATGGATGGATGGATGGACGGATGGATGGATGGATACTGTCTGTGGTTGTCAGGAATCATGTGCTGAAATTGCAACAACTGATTGCATTTAAAACGAGTCATTAAAAGAATACTGACATTTCTTGCGTTCACAACAAATGTAGCTATTTGTATTTTGTTTTGATGTAATTAGGTTATTGTCCTGTGTTGCATTGAGGATAAATTAAATTAAGTTAGTTGGTAAATATTGGTAATATTTTAAATTAAAAAAATACATACCTTCTATAAATAATTTACAAGTAAATACTTACAAGTTAAAAACGTTTAATAAAAAATAATAAATACAACAAATTTATTAGAAACATCATAATATGTTGAAAGGCAACATAATTTAATTTTAATTTAAATTTAATTATTGCATAATTATATCTGGCAACAATGCCTTAAAATGCATTGCTCAAAGTAAATGGGCGTGACTAACTGCCATAGATAAGGTGATCAGACAAACATAACCTGATCAAATAATCTCATGATAAACTGTAGCACAGGAAATTAGAAATAATTTTGAAAACACTGAACAAAACACTTGTGTATTATTATTATTATTATTTTTTAAATGACACATTATAAAAATAAGATACGGGTTTATATTTTTTTTTCCTTACTTAATTTAAAGTATTGCATATAAAAGTATCTATTTTCCAAATAATTTTTTTAGATCATGGCCCAGATTACACTGAACTTTGACATAGTACTTTGCACCAACAGCGCCCCCCGTTGATGGCTATGTGTCAGGGCAGGTGAGAGGTAACAAGTTGAGAGGTCATAGTCTATTATTGATTAGGATTGCAGAAATTTCGATGCGGTTTTTGCTCCGGTCACAGAGACTCTAATGATGCCTCACCTCAGCGGCACGAACAGCGGATGCATCAGGGAAACCTGACCGGGAGTGAAGCTGTGCTCAGTAACGCTGCTTTGGGTTAGATTTGTATGCTAGCAGCTGCTAGCAACGTGCTAGCTTTTACTATGTCGCAACTAAGTTCTTGCAGCTAATTTGGCTCTGACGTGACTGGCACATCTGAATTTAAACTACGGCTGTGTATGGAAAAAAAACACAAAAGGTGGGTGTAATTATTTCCAACAATACGTTGTGAAAATCAAGCTGTAGCTGCAGTTTTATGAACCTCGGCAAACTATAGTTTCTCTTTCATTTGGTTTGCTAAGTTAGCATTTTAGCCTAGTTTGGCATCACCTTAACAGCAGTAAAGCATTTATAACTTTAATTAAACCCAACACCACGCGTTTGTAGCTGACAATTTGTTTAATTTTTCTTACAAGTTTCCTGACACTTACATTTCGTCTGTGCTTGTATGTCATTATCTTAATTAATTTACTCAGAATATTATTCCTGACTTGGGTGTGCTCTGTTGTTCCATTTCAAAAGTTCCGGTGCAATTTAGGCTAACCCGTATTTTCGTTCTGGTTTCTCATGGTTCAGCCCCACCCATGGATTATGGAAAATGTTAGTGTATTGGAAAATAAATACTCGTGATAACACGTATCGTTGTTACTATGATATTATCTAAACAGTGCTAATCTGTGCATCTACTGTTTCATGATGAAAGGCAGAGAGATACAATAAAGACAGATGGAAGATCAGAGATTACTGGCTGTTGCTTTGGCTCCTGTTTTTTACCCTACTTTGGCTTCTTACTCAACAACAGTGGCCACACTACAACCTGCAGCTGTTTTCACATTAAAATACAACTCTTATCCTGGACTAGTTTTGGACACACAGAAGTGGTTCTTAAAGTAAAGCTTTAAGAACCTCATTCCCCATAAGATCCCCATAAGTTGACGTCTTTTTTTTCTTTAAGTTTAATTGGCTATTTCAGAAGATCTTAAAACACCAGCTACAAGATGATGGGTCAGTGCTTTAAAAATAAAATGTGGGAGTTTCTTCACTTACAGATTTATTCAGTTTTGCCTTTACACCTAAATGCAAGCAAAATTCAAAATCAGACAAACAAAACCTGATTAAAAAGAATGCAGTTTTAAGTCATGAGTTTGTTAACTATGGAAAAAAGGCTCATCCAAAGAAACAAAAACAAACCTAAGTCTTATGTGAAAGAATATTCCCCTCTAAGCCTAACAACTGTTTGTACCACCTTTCGCATCAAGCATTGTCAGTAGCTGCCTGTGAGTCCTTTACATTACCATTGAGGAATTTTGCTCTAATTCAGCAACATTAAACAGTATGTTTAAGATCATTATACTGCTCCTTAATGCTCTTTTTCTGAAATACTGTCACTTTCATGGCACTGTAATGGTAAAGCACACCTTCCAGAAAGTCCCACTTTTGTCTTGTCAGTCCACAGAATATTTCCCCAAGTGTTTTGGGGATCATCAGAATGTTGTCTAGCAAATGTGAGAGGTGCCTTAGTGTTCTTTTTGCTCAGCAGTGGTTTATGCCTGGGCACCGTCCCATGGAGGCCATTTCCATAACCACAGTTTTGTTCTTTTTAAATTAAGAGTACAGACCTTAACAGAACTGATGAGGGTTAATGAGGGTCATTCTTAACAGAAAGTGAAGCTTTGCTTAACATTGTGAAGAATAGAAAAGTTGTCAGAACAAGCCAGCCTGTGCTCTGCTGCTAAACTTAAGAGCTTATTAATAGACTCTTTTTCACCACCAGGAAATCATAAATGCAGTCACTAACGTTAGCAGTGGCCTCTGTCCACAAAGCAGGATGTGAAACTATCCTGTGCATTTCCTGTAAAACCTTAAAAAAAATGTCTGTTTAGCTTTATGAGTAATTTTCTTCCAATTTTCTTGCCCTTTTAAATTTATTTAGAAAAATTCTGGTGGAAATTATTTAAAAAGTACTTCCTCAAACGAATATTAATCTTATCAGTGTACTGTGGAAAACCAGATCTTTCCACTGCTTGCCTCTTCACAAGAAATTCAACAGCCCACTCAGGTGCGTTTCTCATCTGTCAGCAGAGGTTTTGTGACATGTTCCCAGTAAATTTTTAACAGTGGGACCTTTTTTTTAAGTTGTGTAAAAGTCTATGAAGGCTTCTTTTGAAATCATCAATTAGATAAACTTATTAGTTTGCATATTGTTGGAAACACAGTAAGGCCATTGTGTACTCTTGTGTTGATGATGCAAATCGGAAGTAGTTTTAGATGGTGGATAAAGGGTCGATAGAGATGGACAGATGAGGCTTGTACAGGCTGCCAATTTCTGGTTTTCTTTAAATACTGACCTAAATGATTAAAGAAATCATTTAATTTTGATTTCTTTTCCAAGAATTATAAGTCAAATAAACTTATTTGTGTATACAGTTAAGCAGATAAATGTAACAAAGATTGACCATAAAAGGGGAAGAAGTGGACTGCAGATTTCTTGCCAGAGGGTGTAGATTCGGAATCCATGAAAACAAAAATTATGAACGGATTCCAAGATTATAACAAACTATCGTATTTATGTGCACTAAAAATGTGGGAGTTTTCAGTTTTGATGCATTTTATAAACAGGAACGGAAAGTCCTCAGATTGCTCCAAGTCAGAGAATGTTTCAGGTAGAGCACATTTAATTATCCTTAATAGTATGAGGTGTCGTTAGATTTTCTGCACCACTTACTTCATTCATGTTCCTTTTTCCATGTCTCTTTATTTCTCACACAAATGAACAAACCACTTGAAGCTCATTGTTTAGCTGAGACAAGGGTGAACTTTTGACTCTGCTTTGCTGGGATGTCTGAATTTAGCCTAAATGTAGGAATGCTACATCTCTGCCAGAATATCCAGACTTGGACACTGAAGAGTATGTTGGGAGATTTGTGCGGCTGTATTTGGGCAAGTGTTTTCAGGATTATTTCTATGGTGATTTAAATACATTTGTAGCCAACAAAATGGATGAGACTTGCAAAGCGCTCAAGTGTTTCTAGCCTTGGTTTATGAAAACAAAGGTTTCCGTGGATGCGTTACGTAAATGGTTACTTCCCTGGTGTTTGTGTATTGCAGAGCGAAATGTGTTTCGGATTTCATAATGCTGTTGACTTTTCATATCCCTGGCTCCAGGTGTATCAGTCCTAACACTATACAAGACTGCATTTCTTCCAGCAGACACCCAAAGGTGTGTTTTTTGCATTTGCTGAGAATTCAACTGTAGCAGTTGTGCTGAGCAAGGCTGTTATCCTTTCTTGTCACGTCTCACATTTTCCATCATTAAGCCGAGTAACCCTTAAACCCTTATTGCCGGCATAATCATATACACAAACATGCTTGCATTACTTAAATGTACCCTGAGCCACTGTGGTCGCTGCCATGAGAACTGCTGCGTCATGCTCCCAAAGAGGGTGTCAACAAGGGCAAGATAATGAGTGAGTGCTTTAAACCCAAGAGTTTATGCAATTATGAGGGTAATTGAGGTGGAAAGGTTTGAGCTGCAGGTTATAGAGGAGAGGGAAAACACCTGGTGGGTGATATAGCTCCCAAAAGCACCAGTATTGACTTGATGCGTCAGCATGGGGCTCGATTCGGTTCAGGTCCTCTTGGTGTAATATGCAAAACATGAGTCCATTGGTTTTATTTAAGCTAGCGCAACAGCAAATTGATTTTGATACATCAACCTAGGCGCTTTCTTTGGTGTCTCATAAAAAGGATTTTTAAACTAGGTTTTGATATGGCGTCAGTTTTTTTTAAACCTTCTTACACCTTGATACCTGAGACCGACCCATGTCTATTCGGCACAACAAATGCAATAAATTCTCTTAACTTTCATATCGAGGTTTTGATATTGCTGAATATATAATTAGTACATTTTACTTTTAGTAAGCAATGTTTTGGTTTTGTAATGTTTTTCTCTGCTGCATGTTACACAACCAATGTAAAATCTTTTATCAAAGCTATATCTGTACAGCACCTGCTGTTTTTTGGCTTGTATGTCAGTTTAAAAAAACTTTTCCTCTTGGTGGTTTAGAAGAAATTAAAATTGAGTTGCTATAATTTGACAAGCCTTTGATTCAGGGATTGTGGAAGTAAAGTAGGTTTTAATTTAATAACAGTAATTTTAGGCCTTAAATTCACTCAAGTTTTCCATACTCGCATTACAAAACGACAAACCCCACAATTCAAGGCAACAGTCGGGTGAGTTAGGAGGAATTTGTCACTGGAGATCCAGTCCTTCCTGTTAACTTGCTGCAGGTTTAGTGTATGCTAAAGATATTATAATCAAAACAATAATGCTACTTGTTAATTGTGCCACACTTTTAGGTACAGTTTGTTTAAAAGTTTTCACAGACCAGAGAAAAGGTCATTATAAATCTGCTTAGACCTTCACTTATCAAAGGGAAAACTTCACGTTTGCAACATTTGCAGTAGAAGTTGTTGTCCCTCTGATGTCATTGAAATAATACGGGATCCTCAGTCATCAGATATGTCCTGGACAATTGAAGGTCCCTAGTTTTGGTTTTAAATTCCTGAAGCATAACAGCTCAGCTCTCTTTCCACAGGGATCCAATGGCGTTCGTGTTGCCTCCACTGACTAACACGCACATATTGAACACACAGAATGCTGATGTGGTTTCAATCAGGATACTTCAGGAGCAATAAACACTTTGCTTTCTATTTTTATCTCATCAAACCAGCTAGTTTACTAATGCATTATTTTATCAGAATAGGTTCAACCAAACTTGATTTTGTGACTTTTAGATTCCCAATTAATCACCCATCGTCAAAAAAGGTCCCCTATTTACATTCCACGCTTGGATTGTCTGGTCTGGATTTTCCATTGTTAGTGGGAAAATATGTCAGATGATCTCCAGCACTGCAGTTGTTATTGTAGATGAAAATGTCAATAATCATGTTTGTTTCATGTTGCAAATGTTCCAAGTGGAGAATAAATTATACAAATAAACTGTCAAAAGTTTGGACGTACCATCTGTGTATCTTAGAAGAAGTAGACTTTTCCATTTTACAGTCTCTTTAGTGATGGTGTCATTTTCCTTGAGTAAATAAAATTTTTGTTTGTCTTGTCTGTTACAGATGGCTGTGTCAGCACGGGGCCTCTTCTTCATTATGGCGCTATTTTTAGGTAGTTTCTTTGGAAGTATCGTCATGCTGGGTCCAGTTCTGCCGCTCATGCTGCTATCTCCGGCTTGGTACCGCTGGCTTACGGATCGAATCGTTGCTACCTGGCTCACCCTCCCTGTGGTATGTACCTAAGCTTAAGATACCGAGAGTTTGTATTCTATCAACTTCATGTAAACTTCCCATTTGGATTTGTTTTTAAAGACTGAGTAGAACAAAGCACTGTTAAGTCTTGATAAAGTGAGAAAAGCTACGAAAAGAGAATTATTTTTCCCTCTTGTAGCTCCTCTTTCCATCTGTCCTTTTCTTTTGCTCACATTCTCTCTCTCTTCTCGGTAGTCTTTGTTGGAGTTGGTGTTTGGGGTGAAGGTGGTGATCACAGGGGATGGCTTCATTCCTGGAGAGCGCAGCGTGATCATCATGAACCACCGCACCCGTCTTGACTGGATGTTCCTCTGGTGTTGTCTGCTCAGGTACAGCTACCTTCGCCTGGAAAAGATCTGCCTCAAGGCTGCTCTCAAGGCCTTGCCCGGCTTCGGTGTGTATGCACTGGGTCCCCTGCCCTTCTCCACACACACTCGCGTACGCGCACACTCTTTGGCACACTTATGCAACATGGCTTCTGCTTTACATGGCATTTCCGACAAATATAATTGCATAACAGCTTACAGTACAACATTAAGGGCTGGAGCCATCCATTGTTTCTTCATTTTTTTAAAGGCAGAGAATTTTTTTTCCCTTTTTTTGTAATATTTTAGCTTGCCTGTAGCAGTTGTTTCCTCAATTTATCATCAAATCATGAAGTAAGCATTATATAATATAAATACGGAGTACTGCAAAACTGTGACGTGGAAGGTTTTTGATGGCCTAAAATAAGTTTATGCAAAATTTTGAAAGCATGGTGCTCTTTTGTATTCATTCCACCTGAATCATTACAATCAGGAAATT
Source organism: Brachyrhaphis roseni (assembly GCA_903066815.1). NCBI lineage: Eukaryota > Metazoa > Chordata > Actinopteri > Cyprinodontiformes > Poeciliidae > Brachyrhaphis > Brachyrhaphis roseni. Next base: position 7,080 of record CAEFZY010075528.1, read on the forward strand.
GAACAGAAAGGTAAGGCGAAGGGCTGAAACATGGAGTAGCAGCATCGTGCTGTGAGGATGCTTTTCTTCAACAGTAACAGAAAACTTGTTCAAAGTTGAAGAGGTGAACCTGACTCCAGGGAGAATATGAGACTGGTTCACCTTCCCGCATTACGGCTCCTGGAATGCAACCAGAGCTCTTTAGATCAAAGCATTATTATGCTTCAGAATGTCCCAGTCAAAGTCCACAGCTAAATCCAGGACTTACAAATGAATCTTTAGATCATGCAACCTTTCTGATTTAATCTTCTTTACTTTAGTGTGTATATGTGCAGAAACGTGTATTCAAATGTTTCTTTGTAACTAACAAACAGTGTCTTCTGAAAGATAAGTTCAGGGTGCATTCGGACCAACCCAGGATTAGAGTCCTGAATCAAATTCTAACCCGTTTGTCTAGAAAATCCCATTTTTTGGGGGGAGGTCAGAATGCAAATTTGAATTCCAAAACGGACCTAAAAAGCGAACTCCGATCCGCCTAAAAACCTAGGTCTTGGTCCGGTTGAAGTGAACTCTAAAACAGTAGAAAACCTATATGAATGCAACCTGACTAGAGACCATTCCAAAAGCAGGACGTTAGCAACAGTGCAGGACATTCTGGTCAATATATTACTCTCTGCTCTGCGGGTTAACAAAGATGTTGTGTTGGTTGCCATGTCAACGGGTCTGCATGCCGACACAGAAAGCGAGGAAAAGCAAAAATATAAATGGTTTAAAGTTGCTTTACTGTTTATCAGCTTAAATCCCCATTGCTGTGGCACTCTACACCTGCTGTAACTTTTAAACCTCTAATAAATGACAAAAACGGGACTAATTGCCTTGTTCGTTTGAACATTTAATCATCAAATAAGATGACATATTTCATATATAAAGTAGATGAGTCATGGTTTGTTACATTTTGACAAACTAATAAAATTAACAGCAGCAATTATGTAATTATTCAGCAATATAAAAGAGCAATTTGCTTAGTCCTCTCTTGCAAATCGGGTAAGAAATAAAGGCTCACGATCATTTTGTGACAGATTCTTGCTCATCCCACATTGGAACAGCCTGGTTTAGTGGACAGACTCACCGCGTAGTAGTGGCGCTGGCAGGAGCGTCGCTAGCATTAGCGGCTAACAGGCGATGTCCAAACCAGTAATGCATATCAATGAAGAAATCCTACAACTGCAAAAAATATGACACCCCTCCGTTTTTGTTTACTTTTGGTCAAGAAGGAAGTTGTGGTTTGACACCGTGCAGTGTGAATGCAAACTACAGTTCTGAAAATGTAACAAATGTTGCAATTTTAGTCCCCAATCAAACCGAGTCTACCGGACTATCCGGTCTGAATGCACAATTACAAATGAATGATGATTCAAGAAATTAGCAAAGTTTTATATGTTTAACAAGCCAGATAAAGCATAGTCCTCATGAAACTCCTGAAACCACAGAATAAATATATTTGGAGGTATATCTAAAGGTAAATTTAGATATACCTCTATATAGATCTGAATTCAGAAATTCAGATCTGAATTGATCTGAATTTCAGATCAATTCAGATCATAAAAACTTTAAGAGACTTTAGTTATATAAACTAGATTTCCAAATGTAGTGTGTTAAGTTTTAAGCACCAGGTGTTAGAAAGAAATGCAGACCTGTTAAAAATTAACAACTTATCGGTTTGTGTATTTTACAGGTTGGGCAATGCAGGTGGCCTGTTTTGTTTTCATTCAGCGTCGCTGGGAGATGGACAAGGCGCATTTGGAAAACATGCTGGACTACTTCTGTGACATCAGAGAGCCCCTGCAGCTGTTATTGTTCCCAGAGGGGACAGACCTCACAGGTGAGATGTAAACAGTGGAGTTTTTTTGTAGGGTGGCTTGGCCTGCCTCTGTCAGAGTCGTCAGGCTCTGCATGAATGTTCAAAACATGCCACCGGCACTACAAGACGTAATTCAGGCACTGACACTGTTATGCAAGGACAATTTCAAGGTGTAAAACCGTCTCTAAATCCCTCGACAATGTCATTACAACAAGAGGGTTCTGATCTCTCAAGCCAGGCAGGATTTGACTTTTTGCTTAAAGCCCCTGGACATCACAGCTAAACTAATCAAAGCCCTGAGTCGCTGTCCTTTAGGGCAGCTAAACCTCTTCACGGATCACGTCATGAGGGAGTTCTGTCCGGTTACATTCTGAACTTTACGTATTGTTTTACACTTGTCCCACTGCGTGTGCATGTGTGTGTGATCCTGTGCATGTTTGTGTTTAAGCCTCTTAAATCTAAAGGCTTAATTTGAAACATTAAACCAGAGTATGAAGGAGTTCTGTTCTTGCATTTTAAGCAGAAGTTAAATACTCCCTTAATTCTTCATTCTAGAGGTTTACGTTCAGGGTATGTTTAGGAATAAAATGTCTAAATGACTCCATGTGCCACCTGTGGGACTTGTGATTTTTAATTTAAAAAACTCGTATGACCCCAGACTTTAATATACTTCAGGTGATTTTATGTGATATGCCTAGAAGTGCATAAACGAAAAGTGGAAAGAACATGACGCATTGGGATTTTTTTTTTTCCTGCCATGTTCTCTATTAAACCACTGAGGCTTACACAGAACAGCTGTATTTATGCTGGGATTGAATTACTCCCAGGTGGACTCCGTTCAGCTAACAGTGGACTACTGAAGGCGGGTAATTGCATTTGTTAGCCTTCATGCCAAGCTGTGGAGGAATGTTAACTCGACACACTGTACCCAGTGTGAAACGTGGTGGAGGCAGCATCATGGTGTGGGTATAATTTTCTCCATCAGGGTAACAATACCAAGAATAAAGCCAGAGCTATAATAGAAATGTGTAGACCAAAGGAAATGTAAGGTGAGAATGGTTGTACTCAGTTTTAGTAAAGGGGGAAGACTTTAAATGCATACCACACTTCAAATCAATGATTTTCTAAATAAATATGTAAATGTTAATGTAACTGAATAATTCAACTTATCTTTTAACCAGCAAAACTTAAATGTGCAATGATGTGTAACGAGATGAAGCACCTTTTGGAGATTTTTTTCATTTTAAAATTTTGTATGTTCCGTGCAGAGAACACAAAAGCAAAGAGTGATGCATTCGCTGCGCGGAACAACCTTCCGAAAATGGAGTATGTGCTTCATCCCCGCTCCACCGGATTCACCTTCATTGTGGACAAACTGAGAAAAGGTCAGGATGATCTGCTTGCTTTCGAGATTATGCAACGTCCATATTCAACATGATGACAGTGCACTTGCGGTCAGCCTGTGGTCAGATGACAGACGCCTGCATTTTTAGCTGATTAATATTTGTTACAGTAAAAGTAAACAGGCCACAAAGCCCATGATCGCCACGGAAATCTTCCATCAGCAAACCAATGATGACTGTACTTATTCCAGTGACGTTTATAGAGCAGAGATCGTACCTGTTATTATTTTAAGTCCCAGACTTGTGCTCCATCCCACTGCCAGCCATCATAACTCCCCTGAGATTCTCACGTTTCTGCATCAGCTAATTCTGGAAGCATCCCCCCCCCCAACCTCTCATCCCCTATAGGGAGGTCTTTAATACCACATCTGGCACTTCTGTCTCACCCCCATTCGCACTGTTTGCTGATGATGACACTAACTCTCCTAGCAGGTGTTGATATCATATGACTTAGCTAATTCTCCGCCTCTTGTCTTTGCGCAGCAGACTGATGACACGCGCACGCTGTCTTCGTCCAGCTCTACTGTTCCCCGCCCGTCTCTATTTTTACCTAAGCTGTGCAGGACCGGGCACTGCCAGGTGTCCCCTCATGCGTCTGATATTTAATTTAGCCTTCCCTGCTTATTATAAGGGCACTGCAGATATGCAGTGATGTAGAGGTTGTTGTGGCTTTAAATCAGCTGCATCTGATTTTAATTGAACAGGGTGGATGTATGAAAACGCAGAGGATTAGCTTATGTACCACTAACCTTTATCAGACTTTTAAAAAATTTATTACCACAGATTCTGTCGGTTGTTTTTCTTTTTTTTTTTTTTTTTTTTTTTTAAATGTGTCCTGTCCAGCAGTGTGGCACTCAGAACTGTTGTCAAAGAGTCAAGGTGAGAACCAAGAGATTTACTTTCAGAAGCGAAGCATTCACCATGAAAACTTTATTAGAAATTGCTTTAGGTTTATTTCAGATGTAATAGATGAAAAAAAAATGGAGAAAGGTGGGGAAGAGTTTTAAAAGGAAGGAAAGAAGTAGGTAGCTGCAGTGGAGATAAAGGAGCATAGAGAGAGCACAAGTCAACTTCTTCAAGTCTGCCTGTAGACCTGTAGAAAGAGAAAACAAAAAACCGTGAAACCAAAACAACAAACGTATGTAATAATAACAGTTATAACATCATTGGAAAGTACATGTTAGCACAAGATGTATTTAGTGGCAACTGCAGTTCAAATGAGAGTGTGCCTGACCAACACCTGGATCTAAACACCTGTTGGTATTAAAGAGCCAAAATGGTGGAAGTTTTTAGTTTTAATGCATTTAATTAATAGAAAAACATTCAGATTTTTCAGTATTTGGTTGGTCGATTTTAAGAGAAATATAAGTATCTCTGCCTCGCTGATTAATTTATCATAAATGGAAATAAATCTCCTGTCTTGCCATATCAACATCTGCCCCTTTTGAGTATTTCTTCCTCCTTTCTGCAGGAGACAACCTGGATGCCGTCCATGACATCACAGTGGCGTACCCCAAGAACATCCCGCAGACAGAACGTCACCTTGTCTTAGGAGAATTCCCTCGCGAGATCCACTTTCACGTCCGCCGCTATTCGGTTTCTTCGCTCCCGTCCTCATCTGCAGAGTTGGAGTCTTGGTGTCGAGAGCGCTGGGCGGAGAAGGAGAGCCGTCTGCGCGACTTCTACTCAGGCCAGCCCCGGGGCTTCGACAGGGAAGGCGTCGCGCGAGTGCCGCCTTGTAAGTCGGAGCTGCGGGTGGGTCTGATCAAAGCGGCCTCGCTGGTGTATTGGAGCGGCTTCATCACTTTCTGCTTCGCTGGCCTGTGGCTCTGGTCTTCCTTCAGGCTCTATGTCCTGGTTATGATTGTAGTGTTCACCGTCCAGCAGAAGCTGGCTGGAGGGCTGGAGCTGATTGAGATGGCTTGCCATCGATACTGGAAGGTAAAAGTGCAGGAAAGAAAGATGCAGTAGAGAGGGAGACACTGTTTTAATTGGGGAAAAGAAGTTTTCACCAATAACCAGCGAAGGAGTTTCAAGCTGATCAGTGAGCTGATCTGAATCCCTTTGAGGAACAGACGCTTTTCTGCCTCAGAGAGTAACAAGTACATATTCAGATTGCATGTCTGGCTACAGTGGAGAGATTACATTGCTGGCAAAGAATAAAAAGAGGAATGTTGGGTATATCTAGCCTTGCTGGGTTCAAGGAATTCATCACATGTGATGTTCCACTTGACCTTCGTGCAGTCAGCGTGAAAAGAAAGTACAGTCTGTTATTTTAAGAGTTTGAACCTCTAAATGATTTCATATTTAGCAAATTATTTAGAGATTCCAGCATCATCATTTTTTTGTTTTTTCTTTATGGCAAACCTGGGAATTTAGATAGGTTGCACTTTCTTTTTACCACGACTGTATATACCTCTCTGCACAATCCTTCTTAATTAAGTTGCTGTTCGTGTTTTACCGGTTTTATGTTGTCTGTTTGAACTTGATTGTTTAGGGTGTCTGTGTGGAAATCTGTCCTGAAACAGTTGGTATTTCTTATATTGCTATGTCTACGAAACCTGTTTTATTGTATGCTATGTTGCCATTGGTTTTACATAATGAATGGAGCAGAGCCATATTATTGTCCACATGTATTTATGTATGTATGATGACTTGACTTTGACCATCATTCAAAAAAGGCACTAGTGGTTGAACTTTTTATTAGCTGTGCATCAAGGAAAGAAATAGTTTAGTTCCCAGAGATTTATTATACAGTATATGTTTAGAATTGGGTATACTGTACAGTGTCATGCAGGGTCTTGATGCCCCTTGAAGCTTTTGACATTTTTTTTTCTCCACATTAAGACCTCAATGTTTTTATTAGGATTTTATATGAAAGACTAACATGCATCCCAGTAGGGCACCAGGACTGCTAAAGTCCTTGGTCTCGGCTCCTTTACCAATTAATGCTCTCCTTGCCTGGCCCGGTTTACATGGACAGCAGGGCCTTTGCAGTTGTGCCATGCTCTTTCAATTTAAAGATGATCAGTGGAACATTACGCCATGAAATGTTTACAGCTCAGGATATTGTTTATTTCCTACCCTGTCGGCTTTTCGTGTTGGTCCTCGCGGTCCTGTTTCTTCAGTAATGTTATCTAAAATATTTCAGAGGCCCTTGCGTAGCAGCTGGATTGAATCCAAGCTATTGGTTGCACTGGATTTTATTTCCAGGTGTCAGAGTAAATGAGGCTGAAAAAGGTCCGGTTTTTAGATATTGCTTTCCACATATATGTACCACTTCATGTTGGTCTATCATATAAAATCCCAACATATTACATTGTAGAACAGTACAAGGGATATTGAATACTCTTGCAAGGCACTGTAATTACCCTGTTATAATAGTTTTTGCTCCCTCAAGAGAACTTTCTCTCATTATCATAGAAGCCCTAATTGCTCAAGTTGATTTTGCACAGAAAAACCAAAGGTGAGAAATGGATAAATGATGTGGAGAACAAAACAAAACAAACAAAAAAAAAAAACAAATAACCAAACAGAATCTAGTCTTTCTCGTCAGGGAGGATCAGCTTTGTTGACCGCAGACCAAGCGGCAGCTCGCTTGTGTTCTTACAAAATCAACAATCGCACATGCGAGCGGCTGTAAAAGCGTAGGAGTTTTGAGTTTTAAGCCCTCTTCTTGGGAATGAAACGATGCCTTGTTCAGGCAGGTTCTGGGGAAGGAGGAATGTCCTGTTGAGGCAACATTACCCCTCGATGTGCAGAGCGGTCCAGAGTAACCAGACTTGGAGTGGAAAAACGGCCTTGAGGTCAGCCTAATCCAAAAAAGCCCTGTAATGCCCACCTCTGCATGTGTCCCTCTCCCCTGGACTGGCATCGATGTGCCTGCTAAACTCAATTAGCAAGTGACAGTTGAGAAAGCTACTGTATTTATGCCATAAAAGGACTGAAACTAAAACCAGTTTGGAGCAGTGCTTCGCCCGCACTCCCCTTGTCTCAAACCTCATTGATTCTGTAATAAAGGAGTAACTTTCTCCTTAGGTAGCAGTATATAGTAACTTCTGTACAGTGTGTATCCACCACACAAGTGTCTTTTTCTTCTTTTTTTTTTTAAATCTGGAGTTTATTTTATTTAAACACTAAAAATGGTTGATTCCTATCACTGTGATGCAGCTGTTAGCAGTTTTATTACCCAGGAGTAAAGGTTTATATGGTCCTATATACATATTTTAGTTTATAACTCCTGATCCAGCCTCAATCTCCAAGCATTCTCTGTTATGTTGTCTGTTTTACAATTACTTGCAGATGCTGGACTTCCTAGAAGTCACCGTCCTCAGGTAAACAGTGTGGACACCCTGAAAAGGCAGTCTCTTAAATGTATCTCAATAAATCTCTATCACCTCATTAAAAGCCTCCTGTGTTTGTTTTGTGTCCTGTTGAGTACATAAACTTGAGTTTAACTGATACATCTCAGTAAAATGGAGTATTTTAGAAGAGGAAATTCAGTTCCGACAGCGTTTATTCAAGTGTTTATTTTTTAGGGTTATGGCTCACAGCCAACAAAAACCACAAATTCTGTTTCTCCAAAAACAAACGACTGCAGAATCACTGAAACACTACTGACTGTTGAAACTTCACAACCTTTCCTAAAGACCGGGAGTATCTAAATAATTATGACCTTTCTGAACAAGCAGATGAACACTTCCACTTAAATTACAATTAAAATCCAAAAATGGAAAATGTTATCTTTGGCAAAGCATTACTCTTTTATTAATGCGTCTTTCCTTCATTTTATGGCTGCTCTTCAACTTTTACTCTAAAGCAGATATGGCTAAACATGGCAAACGATTTAAAAGACATAGTGACCAGTATCTAAACAAAAAATTCTAAACTAAAATAGAAAAACATCCGTCCAAAAAAAAATCTGAAAACTACTGTAACCATACCTATTGATATTTCAAACATTACTGACTGATTCATAAATCCCATCAAACATTTTACTTATGTCATAAAAATGCAGCATTTTTAGCTTATTGTAGAGAAAATTAGCATAATAAAGAACACACGTTACAGTTATTTTCTCTTAATTTTTGAGCCCTGCGACCACTTTCAACTTAATGACTTTTGTACTTCCAAAGGAAAAACATAATGTATTTCTATCTAAAAAAAAAAAAAAAGAGAGACTGTGCAACCTTCCAGTGCTTCCTTTCTCTTTATTCTTGGTAAGATACTTGAACATTATTTCTGATTGAGGAGTGCAGCCAACACCATTAGGATCTCCTTAAACCTTTTTAATACATGCCTTTTTCCTTCCACTTACCATTGAAACACCCAATTTTTTTTTTTTTTTTCAGCAACGACCTTTAGCCGCTTATATTAACCCTCCTTGTGGAGAGTTTGTATGATTCTGGGGATGATTTATTTGTTTTATTTTATTTTATTTATTTATTTTTTGGAAACAAATTTTGGCTTCTCAGGGTTTATGAGCAAAAATCTTCTAAATTAAGAGCAATAAACACCTAAGTATGTACATCTATGTAAATTTACACATTACCTAACATTTTGTTAAGGATGTTCCTGTCATTGTCTCTGCAAAACCACAGCTATCTATCTTTAGATATGCTTTCTACAAAATCTTGTGGCCTTTATCTCCGTCACACAATGGTTTCCATTGTTCTTATGTTTGGAGACATTGATGACATTTTGATCAGCTGCAGGCTACACGCCCTTCCCCCCTTTCAATCCAAAATGCACTGTAAAAAGCTTCTACGTCGCAGCGAATGACTCAACAAGACCTTGAATGTTCACATTACACAACACCGGGGACCACTGTTTGCCTTGTCTGCTTTGCACACATACACACTTGCACACACACACACAGTCATACATCTACCATAGACAACCAAAAAGGTCAGGAGCTTTGAAGGTGAAGTGCAGTCACCATAGTAACTCGTGTTGACTCCCTCCGTCTCCCGGCAACGGGATGTAGGATGATGTCAATGGAAAGCATGCTATTTTCTACTGGTGACAGAATGATGTCACTCCTTTCTGTGTACTCGAGGAGAGAGAGACAGGTGGAAAAAAGTTTATTCTGTAATCTGCGGCAGGCGTGTCTGTAGCATTCCATTAAAACAATAATGAAACAAAGGCTAAATCAATTCAGAACACGCTGAATCATGAGCCAATTAAGGGGACAATTATCCTGTGCTTCCTTGTTTTTTTTTTTCTCCCTCCCTATAGTTCTTCTCCAGCTTCTGGGCATAAGTTCATATTTCTTCTGAAAGGTGGAGAGGACGGATGATGCACAGACTCCCCTCATTCTGCGTCACTACTTTTATATTTTAAACATACATTGCAAAATTATTATGGAGGTTAATGGTGAGATCGACCTTTAATGAGTATTTCTCAGAATTCCTTTCGCTACTTTCAGGGTAATAAAAAGTAGGTTTAACGAGCATGTTCACACACATATCTCACATATGGAGTTGTGTCGATTCGGTGACATGCAGACAAACAGGCTGGACGAGGAGCATTGTTTTTCTCAACAGATGACTGTCTCTGTAAACACCTGAGGACACTTGGAGACAACTACAAAACTGAGTGAAACTATGGCACTGGTCAGTCATAAATGGCATTAAACTGAGTCAGAAATCTACCCGTGCTCTGAATCCATAAATACTCCCAGTTCCTGAATGACAGAATTAATAATAATAGAAATACAAACTTTTGTGCTACACATGTAAGATACCTGCAAGCTGTGCAGGTTAAATTCAAGAATCTTAATATTTGTGTGTGCAAAGTTTGAGTCCTGGATGCTCAGTGTGAGAAGCCACTGCAGATAAGGAGACCTGTTGTTCCCCCTCCAGTTAAAGTCTCTCCCTCTCTCCTTCTCTCTCTGTAGCATCACAGCTATACATAACTTAACGGCAATACTGCAGTGGATGAATTGAGGAGTAAGTCGTCTTTTCCCATTTATAAACCAAAAGTAGTCGAAGCTTTTATTTTATTTTGATTTTTTTTTGGTGACGATTTTTCACACTGAGCGCTGCAAGGTTTGGATTAACTTGGTTTTTGCCTTCTACTTCCAAAAAAAGAATGAAAAAAGCAGTATCTCCTTTCTTAAGCTCTGAATATTTACTTGATTCTGAATAATTCCTGAGAACATTATTTCATCTCTTCCACAGAGAGACATTAACAGCGTGTGTTTGAGGAGTGCAGTGAAACATGTCAGACTTTGCCAAGCGGATAAACGTCAGAGGCAGCCGCATCAGCAGCACTTCAAGCAGAGAACATCTTGAAGGTTTTCCCTCAGTGTTCTGCTGCCCCCTACAGGCCGACATTGCACCTACAGGCACATTTTCTTCCTCGTAAACACTGATCAGTCATGCAAGGCAAACGCCCGTCTTATCAATAAGTAATTGAAGCGTCTTTTATGAATAAAATAGTAGGACGTAAACTCAACCAGACCACAAATTTATTTAGAAATCACATTTGAGAAAATCTGATCATAGCCACAGCAAAAACAAATAAAATAAAATAAAAAATCTTTTAATTCAAGAAAAAATTTGATCACAAAAGCGCTTATAATACAAAGCAGATAAATCAACTACTCTGCATGCAGAAATAATCCATTGTGTGACCCGCAAAGCTTTTAAAGCTCTATCTATTGAAGGTTTGGCCATTTTGGTAACAACTTCACAAAACATTCATATAAACAGTGTCAGTCACAAGTTTACACAAGCCCATGTATATTTATTTAGGACATCAAATGGTGCTGTCTTTATTTCAGGGTGGAATGACAACTTCAATGATTATTTTAATTAACACAACTTACTCTTGATTTTCTCTCTAAACTATACATACATACTTCTGGTTCAATGTTATTTATTAAGTTTCTGGTCTGGCACAATTTCAGCTAATAACTGATCATTCTTTGTATTAGAATTGATTTTATTTCAACTGGTTGGTTTCTCGGCATATGCCTGACTTTTAAGCATCATCCACACATCCTCAAAAGTTTCAAGGCATGGGTCATAAGAAGTTTAAAATTGGGTTAGCATTATTCATTACTAACCCAATTTTAATGTGTGTGTTTGGGATCATTGTCCAAGTTTCAGCCTGTTGGTTTCTGGTGAAGTTGCAGATGTCTTCACTATTCCATCCACTTTGCAATGCACTGTTACTACTGGCAACGCCGCCACCACCATTGTCCAATATGCACAATATCACACAACTGCAAAGGACTGCTTGGATGCCATTTTGTGGTGCCATGTACTGAAACTCAGTTTACCAAAAGGAAATTTGACAATGGATATTTGTTTCCTGTCTTTTATTTTCACTTCTGATCTAGTCCTTTGTGACTGAAACACTAAGAGTCGGGGGTCGCCATGATTGGTAAACAAAGAGAAGAGTGGAAAGTCCTAGCATTATTCAGTGACATCAACATTTCATGTTTTCATTATATCTGTGAACTTTGTAAACAATTTTCTTCCATCTTATGTTCCAACAAGACCCCAAACACACATACAGCCTGGAATGGATAAAGCAGGACACTATCAAGATTCTGAAAACGAGAAACAAGTTGTCCTCAACTCTTTGAATTTAAAACATTAAGCTTGTTCCATCATTTCTGCCAAGAAGAGAGGTCAGTGGCTCCAAAACATGGCTTTGTGTTGGAACTCTCAAAATGAATTTAACCAAATAGTACTGGGGGAGATGTGTGGGAAGAGTATGTATATATCTGAGCCTAAATGTGTAATTCTGAGCCTTTGTAAATCAGAAAAAAACAGCAATAATTTCAAACTTGTGCACCAAATCGTTAAAATTTATTGACTAAAAATGTCCAAACTTATGACATTCGTGATGATGATGAAGAGCATTATGTAAACTTCTAACCAGCACCATATCAAACTGCACCACAAAATAGTCCAACATTAACATCACGTCATAAAAAAATCTTTTTCATACAATTTGATTATAAAAACAGAGTCCAAAAATAAGGGCTAAGTACCCCTTTAAAGCTGGCCTGGCTTTTGGTTTTTATAAAACAAGTCAGCTGATGACAAAATATGTCCCAAGCTGTAGGTTATATAAAGAGTGGGTCATCATGCTGAAGGCAGCATCAGCAGAGAGCTCGTGTTTAAAATGACAAACCTTAATATTCTGAGTTTATCTTGGAGTCAAAGCTACTTTCAGATATCACTCATCATCTTATAAACCAGGACTTCTAAACAAGAAGGATGTCACAGTGACACTTTGCTCTTCACACGGCACACAGGCAGGCCCAGAATCCATGGTAACAACTACAACGGTACCACTTTCACATCATGAGCAGAGGCTGCGGAGGTCACTTTCCGTAGGTTGCATCAATCAAATCGTATGTACACTATCGAAGCAGGAGCTGAATCACTATTGAGCACAAAGAATATTAAAATATGACATCATTCTGTGCGGTCCTCATTGTGTTCCTTGTATGAGAACGGAGATTTTGAAACAACACTACGCCCATTAAACTAGAAGCTAGGAAGAAAAAATTCAACCGATGGACAATAAACAGCCATGTTGGTGTCTTAAATGCATTCAGTGATGGTCCCACAACACAACACAACACAGGAGCACAAATATCACAAAAATTAGAAGTAGAGGCTCATTTTACAACACTTTGCAAAGAGAATCAGCTCTCTCTGAATTCAACACTTTAACTCCATAAACAGAAACAGCTCAGTCATGTCCATGGTTCCTTCATGAACTCAGTTAGCATCAAAGAGTGTCGAATGTAAACTCAGCGATCATGCAGGTGAGTGAAGGGACACCTCGTTACAGCTGCGGTGAGGGACTTTGGGAATACTTTGGGGGGTGCCTAGCCAGCACACGATTTATTTTTTTATTTCTTTTTAAAGATCGCCAGAGGTCAAGGGTCAAGAAAGGAGAGGGAAGCTGAAGTCAAAACCTCACAGCCCCCCAGCCCCCAAGGGTGCAGGTGGTGATGTGCAGCGTGGAGAGGAGGAAGGAGCGGAGCGGGAGGGCGTGAGCAGGTCAGGAGCTCAGGAGTTGTCCGAGGGGACGTGCTCCTCGAAGCCTTCGCTCTCCCTGACCAGCGCCCTCTCCAGGATGACGCGGCCCTCTTTGTACCGCTGACTGTCCTCGGTGGCAAACTCGTAGATCCAGCCCAGCTTGCTGTTGCAGTTCTTGCAGCTGACGTCCCGCACCATGTGCCTGCCGGTGAGCATCACTCTGTCCTGCACTTCGCTGTACTGGAGGTTCACCACCTGCGGAGGTGACAGAGAAGCCTGTGATTGTGGTTCCGAAGCGTTGCAGTTCTGTTGAGATGTTTATAAATATTCTTCATTGGCATTAATATCAGGTTATAGTTACAACCTACTATCAAGAAATTGGCGTAGAAGTGAATTACTGTCCAAGCTTTAAATATTTTCTTGCTGATTTTAGGTTAAGATAAAGGATTTGGTTGTATTTCTCTATACTCCTGCTGATGTTAAACAACGACGTTCTCAGTATATTACAGTTTTGGATAGAGTTGAGTTTTAGTGCTTCCTAAAAACACGAGTGTTCCTAGAGTGAAAATTAGTTAGATAACTCTAACTAATTTTCTTTCATACGAGATTAATAGTTTGAGTGAAATACTTTAAATTTGGGTTCAATTGGGTTTTCCAACAAGTTAAGAATTACAAACACACATTAAACTGGTTTTGATCTTCTCAAAAGGCTATAACCTCTACCTTATTGAAAAACATGTTGACTATGCTTTAAGATCTGCCACAAATTCAACAAATTTGAATGAGTACTCCTATTTCTGAGAGAACAGGTCAAATATTCAACCAGAATTGTCCAGAAGTTTAAAAAAACAGTGTATTGTTTTGCTAAAACTCGGTAAGGAACATTTAACAAAGCATTAGTGGGGCATATGTATAACTTCGAGCCTAGAAATGACAGAAAACACAATATAAATTCAAACTTCAGCACCTAATCTTTTTTAATGAAATCATTGAAGCTGTATATTATATTATGAGTACAATCTGCATAAAGAGCAGTTCAAATAAACCATTAAAAGCTCCCAAATTAATAAGAAATCTATACTGTTGACAAAGTGTAAACCTCTGCAGCTATATGTGTGCGAACCTTATTGAAGAGGAAAGCTCTGCCTGTGGCTCCTGTGAAGCGTGTGGAAATGAGTTCGGACCGATTCGTCAGGATGGTATCGCAGTTGGCGCAAGAGAAGAGGCGCGTCCCGCCAATATGATCCAGGAAGATGCGTCCCATTTTCTGCCTTATAATACAATCACCAGAAATAGAGCACAAGAGAAAATATACAGGAAATAATATGCAAATGCATTAAATGAAGACAACTTTGACCTTTTTGAAATGTTATTAGTCTATGTGATTTATCATAAATAAGCATCTCCCAGGAGATCAACTGGTGTGAAGCAAATGAATCCATAATAACAGAAAATTGGGACATATTTAGCTATTTTTCAATACACTATACTCTAGGTATAGTTAATAGTATTAACTAAATAAGTATACTATTAAATTCCAGATAAAAATAGCACTAACAATAAAATGCATATAATAAGAAACATTTAAGGTTGATCTGTTTATGATTATATGTGGAAAAATCCCTAAAACAGGAGTTTATTATTAAAAAAGGCAACCTAACAGTCTGATCTCATTATTTTTACGTTTTTCTCTAGAAATATTCTCTTACCTTTCTCCACTATGCTACCAAGTCTGTTTTTGCAGTAAATGGATAGATAGATAGCATTTCAAGCCGTATTTTCTTTATTAACTGCGCATGTAATTAATATTTTCGGCCACTTGGCATTTCTTTGGTGTC
Organism: Brachyrhaphis roseni; assembly: GCA_903066815.1. Classification (NCBI taxonomy): domain Eukaryota; kingdom Metazoa; phylum Chordata; class Actinopteri; order Cyprinodontiformes; family Poeciliidae; genus Brachyrhaphis; species Brachyrhaphis roseni. The sequence goes on from CAEFZY010075528.1 coordinate 22,171, forward strand.
AAGTCACATTTTTAAAGACTATTTCATTCAAAGTTGAAAATGCCCTACTTCTAAATACCAACTGTGAATATATTTTAAAGGTGAGCTATTTTCTTTGTGTGTGTGTGTGTTTTGTTGCATTACCATTTCCTTAAGCTGAGCTCTATGTTCCTGATAAGCTCGACATGAATAAGGTTGGCCGCAAATAACAGTTCAGACATTACACTCTTGTTAAAATGCCTAAAATAAAGCCTCTTGAATGAGCACTGCTGTTCAGAAGAAGACATGTCGACGAACGTACGGGTTATAAACGCGTTGCTTGTTTTTCAGTGAGATTTCACGCCTCGTAGCACGGAGGTTTTCGAAACATTTCAGTCGGTGAGAAAGTCAGTGGAAGCAAACATTAGGGCTAACCGCTCGGCTAACAACGACAACAGGCTAGGAGCAGAAAAAACAACAACAAACGAATATTTCAGCTTCGCTCAGTGTAACAGCTTCCTACCTTTCAAAATGTGGTTTCAACGGCACTGAAATGTTCGTCCCGCGATTTTGTCATCAATATTTACACTATATTGTGTGCGCAAGTGTTTTGTTTCTGTCGTCGTCGTCGTGGCTTTGTTTTTCTTTTTCAGCTGTTCCTGTCTGCGTTCCGCTTTCAGTCAGTATCAACATCCGGTTAGGACCAAGCGACCGCTGCGCCTGCTGCACCAACGTGTTGTTACTTCGATCCGCCGCCAGGCGTCGCAAGAAATCCAACCACCGGGAAATTAAGATGCCGAAGCATAACGATGACACGCCTCAAAGTGAGTTAAATACAAAAATTTATCATAATACCTCAGAGGTCAAAGCAAAATTATAGAGCCTTCTAAGAAGCCCTTATTTCAGCCAATCCACTAATTAAACACTAATATTATTTGTCTCGTGTTTAACACCAACAATTGAATTGACTACATGACAGAATACATTATTCTTTGGCACTCACATGCAGGAGCGCTGCCAGGAATCTTGGGCTCCATGACAAAAAATTTAATTGGGCCCCCTCCCACGCAGCTGGTATTACAATTTCTTGAGTCTATCTGACCCATAAGGAGCGTCACAATTTTAAAGGGTTGCAACTGCCTTGCTTTCTTTGGTACAATACTGGCAATATTTACTGCTCATGAATTTTACATGCAACAGTCTGCATACAGTGTGCAAGTAGGTTGCTTTAATTTTTTCTATTAGTTTTAGATTACTGAAATGTCTCTCCCCACAAGCAACAGTCACAGGTAATGTAGAAAATATATATAAAGCAATATTTTTTTCAGACTTGATTGCTTAGTTCTGCTATGTCATCCTGTGTGACCATTTTTAATACGGACCTTTTGGAGTTGAGAAGGAGTTTCCAAGTTTGTGGTTGTGCTCACATGCAGTCCAAGAAAATTGGAAACTATTCACAATTACAGTGTGAAAGACAGACACACACAGCAGAAATTATTTAACCAACTTACATTTGATTTAACATAACTTACAATTTGATTTTTGCAGAACCCTATCGAACAAATTTCATAATCAAAACTCACATTTGAGTTGCACCTCTGCTTAGCAATTTAGGACTGATAGCAAGAGGGAGACTAACATCACGAAGGTGCTCATGTTATGTTTTGATGCAACACATCATAATACAGCAGGTATGTTTCCTCTTCAATGAGACTCGTGATAGCAGAGCGATAATCAAAAGTCCATCTAAGGGCAAACCTGTAATCTAATCGTGATGCGATTAGATTACAGTAATCTAATCGCATCTCAAAACTTTTCCAAAAATAAGTCCCATTTGATTTTATGATTAAGAATCCAAGGTGGAATAGATGCAGCATCAGCATGAATTAAAGATGACTTCTGAAGACTTATGGTTGCACTGGATTTTATTTAGTGGTATCAGAAAACAGGAGACTGCATGCAAATGGGCACCACACTTACTGCTTCTCCTTTCATTTCACATTTTATTCTGTATAGGTCTGTAAAAAAAAATCCAAATAAAGTTTGTGATTATGCTGTGGAAAATTAAAAGAATGAGATCAATTTAACAAAGCTCTATATATTGTTCAGTTGTTTAAGGTCAATGTTTTATTTCAACTGTAAGGTCTTCAACCTAACTTTATTCTAATGTACAAAGTCTGTGTAGGAATCAACATCACTGTGATAAGCAAAACAGTAATATTACATTTATTCTAGCTTTAAAATTGTCCCGTTTTATTTCCCATCTTTTCCTTGTTGTTCAAAACCTCGCCCTCTTGGGAGTCTTCGTCATCTCCACACCCTCCACAGGTGGGGTGTACATTTACAGTGAATGAAAGCTCACAGTCATTCTTCATCTGAATCTGAGCAGGAGGGGAAAAAAGAGACTCAAACGGTTCTCCGTGTGCACACCATCTCTCTGCATCATGGCCGCAGCTGCCCTCCTGATACTGGCAGTCCTTGGATTCTGCAACACATTCACGGGTAAAGAACCAAGTTTTCCTGATTAAGTAGAGCATTAAATTTGTGCAAAGATTCTTGCGTTTACTAAACCTTGTGATATCAGAGATCTGGTAACTAAATAGCCAAACAGCTCTTTAAGAGCACTTAGAGACTGTTTGAGTTTGACTTTTATAATCATTAAAGGTTTACAAGTTCTTTTCCTTTAATGTTTTACCAATGTTACATGATACATGTAGTGTTGGTGGCGTGGTGTAAATTTACAGCATCTCTGATTTAGAGATAAATATCTGAGAACTTCTACCAGCATTAGCACACAACGAAAGCTCAGCTTGTAAGAGTGTCATGACAAAACTACACGACTATTTAGTTTCATCTATGTTTTTTGATAATGTGTATTAAAAATTCAAAGGGCTGTTTTCCCACAATAATAATAATAAGTAATAATCTTTGCCCTTTGTCACAGTTAGTGCTGGTGTTGATTTGCAAGAAAATGGACCTGCAGAACACGAATTAAAGAAGGTCTTGTAATTTGTCTTTCTCTATAATGCATGTATCATTTTCTATGTTTTATGTCTGATGTATTGCTCAAATACTCAATTGTGTTTTTCTGCTGCAGACAGAACGTTTCATGTCAGTACTTTGCACAGCACTGCCTGGCTCTCTGTCCTCTTCCCCATCAGGTAAATCAGTACAATCTTCACTGAGGAAGTTGCACTGTTGCTTGTATGAGAGATTTGTTTCTTCAGGAAGTTGTGACATTTCTGATTTTTGTTTTTCCTTGTCATCAGTTCATACTCTCACACCAGCTCACATCGCAGGCCTTCACACACTACGAATGCCTCTATCCCACAGGTACATACACAGTCTGCAGTAAAACACAGACAGACACTTACTTTAGTCCTCAAAGATATGGGCCTGTCATTGTCATCAAGAAATGCTAAATAGTTATGGTTGATGAACCTCTTAAGCAAAACAAATTAGAGATTGGCATAAATGTTGCAGCAAAAAGCTGCTTCTTTGCTTTAAAATGAAGGTAAAGAAAATGCTGATGTGCATTCCTGGTCAGTAGACTGAAAGTTGGATGCACACTGGCTTTTAACGTACAGGAAAAACAAATTTGGTAGTTTGGAGATATTCACAATCAATTGTACATAGTTTACACACACTGTCATGGTGTGCAAACTACACCGTGAATGTCCACACAATACTTCTATTAGAGTGAAGAGGTTTTAAAACTTCCATTTGTAAACAGCAAACCATAGATTGCAGGCTAGCAACCAGCTAATTTCAGCTTGCTATGTTTGTGTTTCTCTATAAAGAGCAAAACAACAAGAATGTACAAGGACCTGCACATTAATGTTCCTTGAAAAATATTTGTAACTTTTGTAACTTTTATGCTATATTTTTGCTTTAGTCTATGTATTAAAATAAAATGATCAATAAATAAATGTCACAGGTAATATTTTTGACTTTATTAATCAACACTGTGAATGATTGTCACTTTTCTGTTTGACATAAAAACAGTTAGAGAACATAGACTGATGGTCTCATTAAGAGTTAGGCATTTTGATAAAATTTTGACTATGTCTGCAGCTTCTTATGCCATGCATTTTCTTTTTAATTTTCAGGAAGGAAGCCTCCACAGTTGTCAAGAGGCTGAGAGGTAAGATTAATTAAAACAATGCTTTGCCACTAGGCACTCTTCGAATTATGTATTAGAAAGTATTTCATTCAAGGTTGGCGGAAAGTTCACATCAAGTGCAGATCATATCACATCAATGTTCTGATTAGGATGCACTTTACAGAAAACGTTATTGTATCAATAGCCTTGCTGTGAATTGAGCTTATCTGTATGGATATGATAGTCAGCCATAAACCCAGAACACTGACCTTCAAGCCACATAATTATGAACACAGCATGACTACAAGAATAAAACTTCTCTGTTTGCTGAAATCTTAAAATGTGCTGAAACTGCTTTGTCATACCAAGCATTTTATTTAATGTATTCTCTATGTTTGTACAGAGCTGTTTTCCATGTTTAATCCCAAAGTGGTCACTCAGCATGAGGATCAGATCTCCTTGCACCATGGGTAACATACAGAAATCAACCATCCAAGTGCTTGAATGTAAAAATTGTACTATTCCTCATGTGTGGAGGTAATGTGTTTCAGGAGTTTAATACAAGAGACAGAAGAACTTTCCTCTTACCTTTCCAAACAGGTATATTCAGTCTATTCATGCAAGCTGTCATGAGTTCTAAGCATTTCATTTCTTTGTATTGAATCAAACCCAACTGGCTTTATGTCCTAGGAGGAGACAGACTGGAACATTGTGCTGTTGTTCATCCCTGTAGATTTAACATGTGCCTGTTCAACAGATGTGAGGCTTCTTGTGTCAAATCTACAAAAATAATCTATTTTACCCTTAGAATATAGTGTGTATAAAAGAGGTGTGTTTCTTTGCGTTATAGGTTGTTGAAAACATTAAAGCCACAGTTCAGGAAGTGGACGCAGCTCTGAGGATGCTGCAGAAGCAGGTGTGATTTTGATGTTCCATAAAACTTTGTCATCAACCAATAGAACAGTGAAAAAAATCAGAGACAATAACTGTATACTGTTATGCTGGAAATATGCTTCAAGGTGCATCACACTATGGTTCGTGTAGTGGTTTGGAGTGAACATCGTCAAGAAGATAGGTGAGTGTTTGACGAAAATCAAAATTTAAAGTATTGTTCCTTGTTGATACATATGGGTGCAGTATGTTGGTATTATACAGAGCTATGCAAAAGTGTTAGTAAGAAAGTGTTAAGAAAGTAATAAAAAGGATTAATTATCAGAAGTAGCAAGAAATACAACATGTTTCATTGTGTTTTTATGCGATAAACCAAGGTAATTCAAAGTGCTTTAGAAAACAAACAATAAGCAAACAAAAAAAGAAATATTACATCACACTGGCAAAGTACAGGGAAGTAATAAATGTTATAATCCAGACTAGAAAAAAAATCAAGGTTCATGTTTTAAAAATCATAGATATATACCCCATCAGACCGGCAAACGGTTCTATGTGTTGACTCAGGAGCACTGTTCACAAATGTGCACTACCCTTTCCACATTTCCATGTGAAAAACATTTTTTAAAAGCGCATCGTTTTTCTTTTGCCTTATAACTTTGCTCAACTTTATGTTCATCTACTACTCAAAACCTATAAAAACACATTTAAGTTTATACAACACAAAATGAGCAAAACTTCAAGATGAGGGATTTTCTACAATGTATGCCTATAAACTGTGAAGGATTGTCAGAGTTACATGTTTCCTGTTTTTGCTTTGTGGCAGGTGTGCTTGTGCAAAAGAAGGTATAAACCCAGGACTACATAAAGCATTCCTACTGAAAGCACTGCAGGTAGAGCACTGACTGGTGCATGACTTGTAATGTGCATTAGTTTTTCAGCGCTAACTTCATACTTGTGTGTTTGATCTGCTTTCAGGACTCTGTAAGTGATCTGCTGAAAAATCCAGTTCAGTACAGCCGAGGTGAAGACTTCACCGTTGCGCTGCAGTCTTCTCCAGTTATCCTCGAATCCTACTCAGGTTCTGTAAGTGAATATAAGTCAACACTAACTATGTGTCATAGCTATCTCTACCATTGGATAAAGACTATTAGCTAATGTGTAATTTATATGTGATGTATCTTTCTTTGAAGGAAATCACTGACTCCCATATAAATGAAATGGCTCTTCAGCTGTGGACCGATTTGGTGAGTTCTCATAAATGAACGAGAGACAAGCTCAGTTTAAAGAACAGTTTGTGCAATCGTGTCTGGTATGCAACAAAGCAACGTGCTGTGCTGATAACAGGACCCAGGCACTAAAACCCAAAGTAAGATTGAATAATGATTAGACTTGGTCTGACTGATTAGATAACAGATGTTAAGATTAATCTCGTGAGATTAACCTCGGGTTGTGTTTCCCATACTTCTTTAAATCTGTGTGTTCAGGTAAACAGAGCATATGTGTGATCACTTTGATTAAACATACAATTACAAAAAATAATGACCCCTAAATTTTAAGTCATGATAGATTTCTTCTTTCAGCTCCAGCCCTCAATACACCAGACAGAAATGAATGATCTCATCACCATTCCCTGCCCTACAGAGGTAAGGTAAACCACTGAATCCCATTTTCTAAGACTAAACTTGTTGAACACAATTAAAATTTTCCAGGAAAGGCCCTTTCTTCGAACATACATAAACACCCCCGATGGAAGAGAGCACGAGAATGTTGCTAGCAAAGCCTCTGCGCCGATAGATCCTGTAAGAGTTTCTTTGATAAGTCCCAAACCAGATTGTAGATAAATAAAGATTCTGCTTTAGAATAATGAGGGATTCTCTCTGTTGTCAGGTTATGGGCACTGAAGTGCTTTGCACAGATCGAAATCCATCTCCCACCACACCTACATCAGGTAAAGGATTAATTTTTTAAAAAACTTAAAATCTGGAAAGCACTTAATTTTAGGCTATTTAAACTGAGCTGTTATTTTCCTATGCAGTTCACAATGTCAGACCTGCGGATATCAAGGTGGTGGCAGCTGTGGGTGACTCTCTGACAGTAAGAGATTTTTTTAATACATTAGCTGCATAATGTATCCAACCACAATTGTTATCGCAAAATCAGTGCATGCAATATCCCAATCACAACTTCTTGGGTGTATTGTTTGTTAGGGTGTAATGCTTCTGGCCACCTAGATGTCATTTATGCCAGCAACATTTAGTCTAGCATTTAGTGAACCAGATCAGAAAGCTCATAGAGTGAGATCGGGCAATGTGATGATGGTAAAGAAAGAGAGTATTGAGGAGATCAATATTATTGCATTAAGGATCAATATTATTATCATGGTATTCAAACATATTATCAAACTGTCATGTTACACTAATGTTTTTCAGCCATATTAGTGACTTTTAAGTTGATTTTTAAGTCAAAGTAAAGATTTGAATGAGAGACAGGGATGCTGGGAGCAGAGAGCCACATATTACACCATAAAAGTGATTTAAACTTATTGGAAGGGCAACCAAAACAGATTTAACTGTATCTCCTTTGTTTGCATTGGTTGTTTCTGTGATGTTACACATTTGACATTATTCCAGGCAGCCAATGGCGTCGGTGCAAAAGAAAACAACCTCTTGTTGCTCATTTATCAATATCGAGGACTGTCATGGAGGTAAGCTCTGTACTTTGTGATATTAATGATCCTTATTCCTATGAGCTAAGATTTAAGAAAACTAAGGTCTATTTCTGCAATTTTCAGCATCGGTGGGGATGAAAACATATCCAATGTGACAACTTTACCAAGTATGTTTGTTTCCTATGTTTTATTTTAAAATAATTAGCAAACATATATTGGCTATAACAAGGTTTTAGCAAATAAAAGGTTGCTCTTGTTTCTTCCAAGACAAGTTACATGTCCTAGGATGTATTGTTTATGCCATAGGTAAAACTGAACCTAAAACAATTTGGCCAATTTGACTTATCAATTTGATAATACAATAATACAATTTGATAATTGTATTGTATTGATAATACAATATTTATCAAGAAGGCAATACTTTCTCCCAAGTCCAGATTGTTTGACATTGATTCCCTCCATCCCACTAAATTAAATCACCATGTTAAGATTTTTGTACCGTACTCAGGTTTTCTTTGTCTGAATTTTAAATTTGAAATATTCCAGTGTCGCATAAACGGTTCAATCTAGGTAATATTGTAAAACCACAAACAACACTCATAAAAGCAGCGTATGTTGCTGTTTAAACCTCTGACATTTATGGTGCCTTGGAGGACGACCTCAGCACACACGTCAAATACACGTGCGGTAATGTAGCCTGATAATATCACAGATCTTTGCCTTTAAGTTTTGTGCTGATAACAAGCTGCAATTAATATTTAATAACATGTTACATAAATCAAAATCACACATGCAATGGACACACAAATCTAGTTAAAACATCAGTATTACTGTTCAATTGTTTGATTTTTATTGGTTACCTGTGAGCCTAACATTTAAAGCAACATGAAGTATTTTTTTTTATCTGTATTGCATTAAAATAATTGATTGTTTCAGTAATTTATATAAGATTACATTGTCAACTCATGATATGTGTTTTTATTTCTATTTGTAATTCTTAAAACAAAATCTGCAATTTAAGTGGCTAAAACATGTTATTTATGAAATTGTATAATTTAATACAGATACACATTTATTGGGAACAATGATGAGCACAATATTTTTTTAGAATACTTTTATTGCAGTCAAATATTCCCATAATGTTAAAGCAAATCATTTATTTATTTTCATTTCTTCATTTTAATATTCATTTTTTTGTACATTTATTGAATACTAAAGCAAAAGTCCAGAGCCAATTTCATTTGACTACTCTTCTAAAATATTCTGTATTGCCCCAGAATTAAACATGGATTCTCAATTAATGTGGATGTAGCTGTGTATGATTTAAATCATTTTTCAAATCCTTGCATTTTGTTAAACTAAAATGTTAATTACCACAATTTTTCCAGTAATGCTACAGATGTTTATTAACTCACTTGATAATATTCTGGTTTGTACAAAAGGAGCCCCAAGTCATTGAAATGACCAAACAGAGCTTAATTATTTATCAGTAGCTATAAGCATCAGCATAATTTTTTTTAAATCTGTTTGAATTATTTTTTGTAGACATCTTGAGGGAGTTTAACCCCAATGTGACTGGATTCTCAACGGGCATCGGAAACCAGGACAGTCCAGGAGCTTTTCTCAATCAGGCTGTACCCGGAGCACAGAGTGTGTCAGTTAACCACCAAACATCTGAAATATTACTAAGCTTTTTATTTTTCCCCATTATAAATACATGTGTTGTAATATTGTCATATCATCTGATTATCTTATTGAACTTTGTCTGTTGTTACAGTAACATGGTACATCAAGTACGCACTCTAGTGGCCAAAATGAAAAATGACCCGGTATGGAAGGAATTGTTATTTGCAACTTTATACAACGTCTCATTGTCATTGTGCTATTTTGTTCACGTATTACATCACAATCTTTATCTATGATCTTCTTCAGCGCATTGATTTCTTCAATGACTGGAAAGTGATCACCATGTTTATTGGTGGCAATGACATATGTGCCTACTGCACAGACAGTGTAAGTGCTTTCTCCTCACACATTTTAAGACTTAAGCCATATTTTAGAGTAATCCTCACACCTGATTATTTTTAAGACGTAAACAATCGTATTTCAATTTAAAGTTGTGTGATGAATGATTTACATTAGATTCAATATGTTTTCACTTACATTATTTTACATTGTAAGGCATGGTCATACAATCAGTACAACACCCTTGAAATGTGACCAAATCCCAAGCAAACGTTTGAACTGAATGTTTCCCATCAAATGAATTTAAAGAATATTTCGTTTTTTTACTACAGGTTGTCTTTTCAGCCAGAAATGTTGTCAATCGAATCCGTGAAGCACTGGACATACTCCACAAGGAAGTATGTTCTCAATGTCTTGCAATGTACACAGTGTGTCTGAAAAGTGCCCAAGTCTACATTACAATTACTTACTATGCTAATTTTTTATTTTTTTAATCGTCCAGGTACCTCGTGCAATTGTTAACATGGCAGAGATGTTCAACATCGTACCCCTGCGTGAATTGCACAAGGACAAATCTTTGGGTTGTCCCACCTGGATGGTCAAGTTAGTGATTTTTGTCTCACCAAGGCAATAAGTAAGACTTAAAAACCTGTGACATGTTGCTATTAACTGCCCTGGTGTACATGTTTCAGTATAATTTGCCCCTGCGTGCTGACGGCCACTGACGGATCACATGAATTACAGAAGCTCAGTGACTTCAACAGAGCGTATCAGGTACAAATCAGATAAATATTTTTGGCTACTATTTTTTTGCATTTTGGCCATCAAATTTAAGCTGTTTCTGTTGTGGAAGCAATGATATTTTCTCTTTACTTCTTGGAAGAATATAATCAAAGTAAAAGGCTTGTATTCTGTGTACAATGAGAGTTCATAGTCCTAATAGTAATAGCATAGTTTTTATTAGTTGCATAGTTAAATTATGCTTTAAAGCATGATTTAAAAAAATAGATGTAGTTGAGGTCAGGGCCATTCCAGAACCTTAATCTTCACCTACTTTATATTTCTAGAAACAAATTTATTGTTTGTCTGGGATAACCTTCTTGTTGGGCTCTCCAGGTTTGTCCATATTCCAACCATATAGCTGTCCCACCTACACTTTGTGTACGACACCATTTTATTCTGGCAGTAAAACAGACCATGCTGTAACCACCACCATGCTTTATAGTTGGAGTGTGATCCTCCAAAGCCTTGCCTCTTCTTCAAACATATTCCATGTTGTTGTGGCCAAAAAGTTTGATCTTTACGTCGTTTGACAACAAAATGCCTCCTAAATGACATGTGGCCAGTCTACTTGGAAAGCAGCTAATTTCAGTCATGCTTTCTTTGAGTAAAAATCTTTATTTCAATGGATACAGAGGAAATCTAAAAGATGTATGACACAGCAGATTTCTGCACATTTTACTTCTTAATCAAGGAAATCAGCAGAAAAAGTAACCCTTTAAAGTCCTGTTTAATTTCACTTTTAAAAGATGAAACGGAAAATAATATTGTCAAAAAAAATTTACATGTTGTATTTAGATTTCCAATTCTCATTAGATCAGATTAGATTGTACTGAACCATATTTGTACTAATAAACTAGTACTGCAAATGGGTTTTGTTCATCAATATATTCCCAGTTGAGAAACTGTAATTTTGTACTTGCTTACATGTAGTGCATAATGTCCCACAATGCTAAGGAGAATTGTGTCTAGTTCTCAGCATTTTCTTTTAAATATTTACTCTTAGTAGTGAAGAATGATGCTTATTTCTCCTTTGCATGGCAATAAAGGCTGTTTCTGTTCTTAATTTGGATTGTATTGAAACAAATGCTGTCTTAGAAGCTAAACTGTCTTGCGATATTTGTTGTGCTTACCTTGTCCACCTGGCTGTAATTCTCAACATGTTGTCTCTTTATTATCTGCAGCATGGCATGAGAGAACTGATTGAATCTGGAAGGTATGACGTCCAAAACAACTTCACGGTGGTGCTGCAGCCCTTCTTTAGAGAGGTTGTCCTTCCCAGGCTAGAGGTGAGAGCGGGCAGATTTTACCAAAAAAGTTGTTTCTTCACATTTTTTTTCTTTTTTATTCATTTTAAAATTCTTTTTACTTTCTATGCTAGGATGGTCGGCCTGATCGCTCTTATTTCTCTCCTGACTGTTTTCATCTCAGCCAGAAAGCTCACACCCTCATGGCCCGGTCCCTTTGGAACAACATGGTAGAGTTTGTTCCAGGGCGTGGCTCATATTTGTGTTTTTTCTTCTTTCCTACTTTAATCTAAAATAAGTTAACGGCTCTCACAATGTCTTAGCTGGAGGCAGTTGGCAACAAGACTTACACCCAAGATTTCCAAGCTGAAATTGGTCTCAAGTGTCCAACAGAGGTAAACAATTTTCAGAAATTGTATTCTATATATTGCTCCAAACATTTGCATGTATTCATTTTCGTTTTGGTTATTTATCTAGAGCAACCCTTTCATTCGAACAGCAATCAATAGTGACTACACCTTCCCAGGCCCTCCACCAACATCATCTCCCATTACTGTAGGTTATGTTTTCCCAAATTAATATAGTAAATATTTACCGTGTTTCCAGCATGCTAAAATATATGTATTTGTAATTTTCCTAGAACTGGGGCAGCGATTTCTCCTGCACTTATACGACGCCGTCAAACTCTGTGCCCACTTCCGGTAAACATCCTGATGACAATCATGTGAAAGACTGTGTTTGACAAATAGAAATGTACCAATATCTGGGTTTTGTTAGCCCACAGAGTGCGTCCAGCAGATATTAAGGTGGTGGGGGCTCTTGGAGACTCTCTTACAGTAAGTACTGGTTACAGAGGTTTAAATTGGTGTTAGAAATATAGAAAAAAAGGACAACCTGGCTCAACGTCCACCCTTGTTTTACCTAATTTGTGCAAAGGTGTCACTTGGTCTTGTGGATGATGACTAGAACTTGAAATTTATTGTTGGGTGGTTATACAAATGCTGGTGCTATGTCTTCAGGCTGCATTTGGTGCAAGAGCAACAAACCTGGTGGAGCTTCCTACAGAATACAGAGGGGTGTCATGGAGGTGAGAGATTGCACAAAAGCTTTCTGAAAAAAAAATCATGTAAAGTGAGCCAAGTGTTTCTCTCTACCTAGTATTGGAGGTGATGACACTCTTGAGACTGTCACAACATTGCCCAGTAAGACTCGAGATTTTTTTTCTACGTTGTGTAATTGCACAATAGCACAACTAGAGGTCAGTCCTAGCCCAAATAAATGAAAAATCTCTCTGTAATGATTTTTTTTTTTTTTTGTTGACTTTTTACATCAGATGTCCTGAAGAAATTCAATCCTGGTATCAAAGGGGCTTCAAAGGGAACTGGAAAAAAGCAGACTGGTTTCAACATGGCTGTGTCTGGGGCTAAAGCAGGGTAAGCTCAAACAGTGTCCAATGTTGTGGGCATTTTATGAACTCATAAAAACAGCAGCCTGACAATATATCCAATTATGTGCAGAGGGGTTCCAGATCAGGTCAGGCGTCTGGTTGATGCCATGAAAAATGATGCTGTGAGTTTTTAACTGATTTTAAACTCCTATTCAGCTTTGTTGCAATGCAACACATTTGATTCTAATATTTGCTCTGTCTGTCTGTCTCTCTGGATCTTTTATTGGATGGAGCTAGACGGTGGATTTTCAGAATGACTGGAAACTTGTGACTCTCTTCATTGGAGGCAACGACCTTTGTCAGTACTGCAATGACCGGGTGAGTTGCCTAAAGAGTTCCCTCTGAAATGCACTGAGTCTCTGTTTAAGCCTCACTGAGTGTTATGTGGCACTGCCTCATGATATCACTCCCCAAATGGATCTACGCTCCAGAGCATAATGACGCTTTGTGAGGGGCTCTCCTCTAATAGCCTTATTGTGTCAGAGTGAGATGAGAGCAGGCATGGTTTCTTTTCAATGAGCACATTCTGTTACCTTACCCCTCCAACACGGACCTCCCGCCTCCCACATCTATTCCAGCCTCTGTCTGCATTAAAGAAGCACAGAGGGGGACAGAGACAGGCCTTGTTCCCTACGAGGCATAAACAACTCAGAAGACTTTCTTCATCTAGTTTCTATGACTTACCTCAGGCTTTATAGACTCAGCGGCCTTTCTTTTAATGACTCTCTTTTGAAGCAGGGCAGGAGAAAAATTGCATTAATTTAAAATGAGCACTAGGATTGGGTGCTTACAGGTTGCATGCCTCCTCTAGCTGAATAGATTTAGACTAAGCCAGTTCATGATGCACTTTTTTCTCTCGTTAACGTAGAGATGCTAAGCATCAATGGCGGTTTGCGATATGGGCCATAAGGGCAGTTGCCCAGGGTGGCATTAGAAAGGGGACATCAGTAAAGATAGAGATTATTTAGCTGAGTTTTACCCAGAACAGGTTTTTCTTATGGCAACCTGTACAAATTATTCTGAAATGTCTTATTTTCCCTTAGTGACTTTGTGTTACCTTACATCTTGTTAGACCATTTTTGTGATCAGTGGACAAGGAGGACCTCATCCAGGGTTCCATCTGCAGTTAAGAAGGCTTAACAAAACTCTTTGTTCACCATTAATTATTTATTCATTCTGCTTAAAAACCCACAGGCCGCTCTTTCACCAGCAAACTACACCAGTTACTTGAGGACAAGCTTGGATATCCTGTACAATGAAGTAAGATGACTATGATATACCATAAAATCTCAAGTCTAACAGTAATTGTTTTCTTTACATTTTGTTTAGATCAGCACTGATCCATAAAAGGATCAAATCTGATTAAATTGGGTTTCCTTGGTGTTTGGTTTCAGGTTCCAAGAACTATCGTCAACATTTTAGAGATCCTGGAAATTGAAGGCCTGCGCAGAATCAAAAAGGATGGCCTTGGATGCACCTTGGTCCAAAAGTAGGCAACACAATAGTCTGATCATGTCTTCATAAATCAAGGCCACTGAGTCCAAGAAGGAAAGCACTTTTTGTCAAAACCTTCTTAATGATGAGCTAGTTCTCTGAATAACTTTAAGTAGAAATCCTATTAAGTCAGATTCAGTTTGAAATTTATATAAAAGAGACCAAAAGGTATCTCTTTCAAATTTTCCAGTTTGCATAGCTTTTGCAAATGCAGATTTGGCACTGAGTTGTTGAAAATTATTGATGTCATTAATGTTGTTGTAGAGGTTTGTGAAGTATTTTTTATTTTAGAACCTCTATTGTGCCAGTCACATATAGAGGCACCCAAGGTACAGATGTGAAAATAGTCTTAAATTTATATTCTTTTACAGTACCATAACAATACACTGAAAAATTAAGAAAATTTGAAGCACATCTAATTTAAGCTTTAATTCCAAACTGCCAGAAATCTTTTTATATTGAATCACACTGGGAACTCTGAAATACCAGGAGATATTTTAAACACAAATCTGATGTAGGCAATAGCAAACATGAAATGGGTCGTCATTGTGTCTTTTAGCAGAATGATGACCAAATCAACACAGAAGCGGTTCACCAGCCATTTTAGTTCCTTGAACTTAACCCAATGAGAGAGCTGAAAAAGACTGAGCTTGAGAAAATATGCAGGACTCTGAAACATCCACATAGATTTTGTAAAGTGGAATGGTGAAAGGTTCTTCTCTATATGGTGATTATGATTTCGTAGGAAACAATTATTTTGTACCGTGGTATTTTTCCTCAAAATGCACTCAGAATCTTTTCTTTTAAGTTATGTAATTGTAAGAGACAATTAGTTTATTTTTTAAATATTTTTAGCATGGCTCTCAACAATTATGACCGACATTGAATCCATTTCCCTCGTTTGACCCACAGGCAAGTGTGTCCCTGCTTCTTGTTACCTAGAGAGGATTCCCCAGAGCTGGCTGAAATGAAACGGATCAACCGGGAACTTCAGGTTTCTAGACAGAGAATAGTGTCATCTCTGGAACATGTTATGAGTAAAAGAGGTCAGCAATGACATTTGTATCCACTTTTGTTAGACTGCGACTGAAAATCTGGTGTATGGAGACCGTTACAACAGCAGAGAGGACTTTGCTGTGGTTGTCCAGCCTTTTTTCAGAAATTCCATCGTTCCTTTAAATGCTGTAAGCCATCTACACAACAACACTCAATTACTGTTCCGAGATTTAGGTTTAAGATGGAAACACTCCCATCCTGTTAGCGCACAAAACACACTCAGTGATCTTGTGCTTGCTTTCCTGTAGGATGGCGTGCCCGACACCACCTACTTCTCCCAGGACTGTTTCCACTTCAGTGAGCGAGGACATGCTGACATGGCTGCTGCTCTGTGGAACAACATGGTGAGTTTGGCAAGGCCGAAAGTACAAATCTAACTGCAGGGTTTTAGATATAGTGTTGCTAAATTGCCACTTAAGCTGAGCAAAGTCCTGTTTCTGTTTTATCTCTAGCTGGAGCCAGTGGGTAAAAAACAGGCCTACAACAATTTCACCAATGCCAGAAATATACTCAAGTGCCCCACTGAGGTAAGACATCTGCTGCAGATTGCCACTGTTGACCCATTTTTGCAATCTATTTTGCTGTAAGTACAGCACAACTACAACATATTCACACTTCTAAATTTTTTTCCATATTTTATTGTTACAAACTTCCAGAATCAATATGTGTATAGTTTACTTTTAAAAATCTATACTAAATAGCTTACAATGACAAAGTCAAAATAACTGCTTAAACACTTTTCTAAATAAAAAGTATTTATTTAGAGCACTAAATAAACACTTTGGTGTTCTAAAGTGTTTAGAGCACTAAAGTGTGTCAATGTCCCTTATTTGTTGGGACATTGACACACATTACATATGGGTATGTATTCACACACATTGCCATGATGTTCAGGTATCAATTCAAGTACATCTGAATTCCATTAGTTGACCTTGAGAACTTTATCGGTGTCCACCAGTGGTCAATTCAACAGCAAGCTCATTTCAGAGCAGAAACCAAACACATAAAGTCAGATTAATTCAGTAAATAAATTGTAAGCACGACATAAATCTGTAGAAGGAAGCAAAAAATTATTACCTGGACTTAAGTTAAGAATCACGCTAAAGACCTAAAAGCTACTGAAATGACGTCAGACTTATATATCACTAAATCTAATGCCCTTGCATTTTTCAGGAGCAGCCGTACATTTTCACAAGCGTGAACAGCTTTCCCAGTTTGACCACAACCACAGCACCCACAATGGGCAGCACAGCACTGCCTTTCACCCCAGAATGTTCAGGCACTGTCCCAGCATGGCTTGCTGCTGTACTGGCCATTGTTGGACTTCTGATTGGCTGCACTGTCACCTGGCTCCTCCTCTCCTACAGACACAAGAGAAGCAAGAAGAAGACATTGGCTACAGTTGAGATGAACGCTTCTACTCATTATGCTCACTCTAACTCTTACACTGAACCATCCAAGCAGAAAAACGAAGAAAGTCAGGGACAAAACAGTGCTTTCTGAAAGCTCAGTGCTTGCAGAAACAACTAAACACTGTTTTACGTTCAACAAAGTAATGTAGCTCTGTCTGTTTTGACAAGAAAAATAAATAAATGTTTTATTTTATTTACAGAAATCAATATCATGAGTACTTTAAATGACTAAATGAGAGAAATGTATTTAAACTTGTTTGGCTGAACATGTCAGAACAATGTCTGTGAGGAACATTTGCACTTTTTACTTTTGCACAGGCTGGTAAGGCAAATTTAAATGTTGTAGCTGGTCTAACAACTAACATCGAACAGGTACTGCCACAAACCACTGAATATATGCGCATGTCTGCTTGCACATGTCTGCATGTGCAAGCATGCAGACTACCTTTAATGGTTGCACATTTCCTTCCAACTTCCTCCTATCTGCACCAAGTTTTTGGACAATGTAGCATGAAGTCATAGAAAGATTTTCCTTAAAACTTGATCTGAAATAAATGTAACATTGTGCAGTTTTGTGCCATCCTTTTCAGTTTTTTTTTTCTTAATTATTATATATTTTGCTCTTATCAAAGATGGAATAAATAATTTGAGATTATGAATTTGGAAAATGTGTACGCTCTGTCCTCTTGAAAAGCACTGGGAGTACCATCACATCATAAACGAGATGGACTACTCATGCCTGTGTGTGTTTATCATACCAACAGTGCAATAGACTGGAGGCTAATAACCACATGTTTTTTATGACACTCTTAAAATGATTAAAGTAGGCTGACAGCTTCTATTATCTTCAACACATATTAAGAGGAATAGAAAAGACTTTGCTTTGATTAGAATTGCAGGTCTAATATTTAGGAATAAATATTAAAATATATTTAGAGGTACAGATAAATTTTAGAAACTTCTCTGTTCCTGCTAAAGAAAAGGATTCCCATGTTTCACTGGGGGGGACAGTGTGTTCAGCATGAGGTGGATTATTAACTTTGGGTTGTTTGTTCTTTCATCTGTATCTAGACCAAAAAGTTACATTTTAGCCTTATCTGTACGGAGCACCTTTTTCCATGTGTTTGCTGTGGCCTCTTATGATTTGTAGTCATTTTTAAAAACAACTTTAAAAAAAACTATTTCTTGTGGGTGGAAAACATAAACAAATGTAATTTATTTCTATTATTTCAGCAACAGGATGAATTTAATTCTGTTCGGAATTGATAATATGTTGGTCAGGTGACAGCTGTAAATAATTATTTAAAGATGTATTAAGTTATTTTACTTCGTAATGATTTATGTGTACAAATAACAATTGTAATTTATGTTTTAATGGTGATAATGGTCCTTTTTTTAATTTTATAGTTATTATTAGAGTCTTTTAGATTAAAATGATCCCGTAATCATTTTAACTCTAAGTTTATATTCGGAGCTTTTTCACATATATAACTTGCAACCAATTAAACTGTTGTTAATCTGCTTGCCTGGCATCCCTGATTGGTCATTATTTTATTTATTTGTGTCAAGTACCTGATTCCCATCATTAGCGCCCTCTAGTGTCCGCTACAGATATCAAGCAACTGACACTGTTCAACATCAGAGTGAAGATGGCGGAGGGTGAATTGAACGTGGATAGTCTCATCTCTCGGCTTCTGGAGGGTAAATTATTCTCTTAAATGTGTATTGTTATACAGAAGTAAAGGTTCTGACTCTCTGATTCGGCTCAAAAATCTTCAGCACGTTAGTAACGGTCCCGTTTTTTTTTCTTCACGTAGCGCTGGCAACTGTTAGCAGCTACTGCTAATGTCAGCCATTGGTACCGTTGTATCCCCCGGCTAGTTGCGACTAGCGTTACCGTTAACTGCCTGGTCGTGTTTATAAACAGTCAGCGGTGAACGCCTACATGTCTCCATTGGCGCAGTTTTATGTGAGGCTTTAGATATCTAACATACATAAGTCTTGTTTTATCCCCCAAGCATGTAAATGTATTTTGTACCTTGAGATTTTATTGGGTTTTTAAGCTAATTTATTTTCTGAGCCGTTAATGTTCAGAAGGAGGGGCAGGGACGTTTCTGCTTTGCCTCGGGCAAATTGTTTGACTCGGCCCTGTTACTAACAGGTGGAAGGCAGCACATTATAACAGAGAAAAACCAACAGCATTGATTGTTAGCTTTCCTCGTTTTTTCAGCTGCACTTGCATTTTGCATTCATATATTTATGCTAACTCTGATGCAACGGTTTTTGACCTAATTTATGCTGGGATTATATACACACCCTAATTCTAGGGTATTTTCAGGAGAAAAAGGAGCGAAGATGCGCTTGCTTTTAAATAATAAATTGTATATCGATGCATTATTACTTATATGTGTTGGGCCTGGGCCAGAACAAGATTCTCAATATATTTGTATCTTGATTAAAAAAAATATGCTGGTATCACAATAGATATCTATAATACCTAATTATGTTTGTTTTAAAGCAAATGATAAAAGGTAGAAAAACATATCCTGCAGCAAAAGAATACATTTAACTACCAAAATATAGAAAAAGCTGAATATTGTACTTGTTTTTCACTAACTGCTGGTAGCTATGCATGTGCGGTTTTAAAACTGCATTAACTTAATAACATGCTCCGTTCCCACTCAGTGACTGGCATGCATTCACGCTCTACTTGCCAATGATGTATTCGGCCAGTTGGATGAACTTTCACTGTCCTTAATGCCTACTCCTAATGTAGATTTTAGTGACCTAGATTTTAATGCGCCCTGTGATGGTATGTCAACCTGTCCAGGGTGTAACCCAACTCTCACTCAGTGATCACTAGTGATCCTTCAAGAATAAACAGGTATAGATAATAGATAGACAGAATTAATATTTATTAGTCGTTGAATGGCATCAATATCATCATTGAAATGCTCAACAGTATTGTCATAATGTCATGGTTTTCTAATATCATGCAGTGTTAATTCAAAGCAAAGAAACAGGTGAGGGAGGAAAAGGGATGCATTACTCTACTCTCCATAAAGATGGAGAAAACTCATTGGTGGAGCACTTTAGAGTTTATATTATAGGAATATGAAAACAGTAACTGGCCTGTGCTTACACAAAAGTTCAAACTTTTAATTTTCCTTTGACAAAATCAGGTCTAACAACTGAGATTTGATAAATACTTTGATATTTTACAGCCTGGAAAGTTCAAAAATGTAATTTTGGTACCAAATATATAACAGTATGAACATACAGTTGGTTTAACTTCAATATAAATGTTTACATAATTTTTATTGTTAGCAGCAGTAGTAGTAGTGAGTGCATCACTCTCTCACAAACATATTCACAATGTCTTATATATCACCTTTAAAATTACGACACAAACTAAATATGCCACTTAAAAGTTTGTCATTCTGACTCTAGAGAGGGGAACAAAACTGTTACTGTTAATGGATTGTCATCCAACCGGACTTGCCAAGTACAAGTAAGCTCTCTGGTACCATGGCGTTAGTCCAGAGAAATCCAACTAGCTGGTAAGAAGTTAACCAGACATACCAGGCCGTTCTGAAGGCCCAAACATTCAGCTCAATGTTTACATTTGTAGCATTAGCCGTTAGGCAGCTGCTGGAGGAGAGGACTGCTCTTGTATTCATTTTCACCCAGGTAATTTTTAAGACGAGAGACAAATTTTTACTCTTTCAGCATAGAGGTTAGTTCATGAAGCTGAAGGTAAAGAACAAAACAAAACTGATGTCCGAGCAAGAGCGCAGAACTAAAACGATAAAATAAAATCCAAAACACAAAAAATAATGTCTCTTTTGTTTTCCCAGAATTTCTTTGTTTGTGTGCGTACTTAACAGCTGGTCCATTTTTGTTTCACACTTGCTTTGTAGGTGTGTTTTACAATTGTGATCAGGCTCCAGTGATTCATGCTTTCATACTCTCGCACTGCCTTTAGTTGTCCATATATTTATAAAAATTCACAAGAACACCAGGACACAAATGTGAGACATTTCAGAGTTGGACGTTTTTTTGACCTGTCCTTAAAATTGCTGTCAGAGTCTGGGTTCACATCCACTTTTGAATTAACAAGTAGTGTTCCAGCTTCATGGAGCACTACTTGACCACTAAGGCAAACTCATCCGTCCTTGGCATACTTTACTTCAGCATCTGTGACACTGTTGGATGGACATGGCATATTTAGGGCTCCTACAATTATAGATTCCTATTTTAGGATGCAATATATTCAAAATGCTTCGACCTTGTGTTCACGCTAGCTTGGTTTTAAGTTGTCCCCAAGGTATTATTCTCTCCTTTTACATTATTAATTATTTTTTAAGTGTCTTTTCTTTAGTCTAATAAAATATTTTATTTGTTATGAGTAGTAAGCAAGGTATTGTGATTTCTGATTTTCTTTTTTGTCTAGTTCAATTATACAAACTAATTTGTCTAAACTTCCTTCTAATTCAAGAAGTAACAGTAACAAAAGTAATCATTATAGGAATAAAAAAGGATGTACATGTTTTGATGGAACTAATTACTTAAAATCCAAAAGAAAATAAGGGATTTCAAGACAAATGAATCAAATGTTCTTAACCTTTGAGATTTTCACTAAAATCCCAGTGAAGTGCTTTAAATAACACTGATGCCTTCACAAACCAAACAGTGTGGGAGTTTTTAGCGTTGATGCATTAAGTGTTCACTTAAATTTTTCAGCACAATCAGAGTAGAAAAAGTAAAAACTGTCATTGGTTGTTTCATCGCTAATTGCTATTAAAATTAATCGAAAGCACTGTCACTTTAACCATAAACACTGATTTACTAAGCACTGCACACAAACTGCTGTGGTTTGTGAGAGTCACAAATCCTTGTCAATACTTCTGTTCAGCTTTTGCCACTGGGTGATCTTATAAACCTAATCTCTTCTAAAAGTGCCAGTCTGCAGAGTGCCACTGCAAACAGTGAAAGCTTCAGTGTTAAAGCTGAGCAGGCTAAGCACCCAAGCTTAGCTTACTCTGTGCTGATGAGGTCTGGTAATGAGCCCTAATTCTGGTTCATGTTACGCGCTGGATTTGGGTGCAAAGTAGATGGCTAATTACACACACACACACACACCCCCACACACACAAAGGGAGATAATGTTTAACACCAGTAATACTAAAGCTTTGAAATGTTTTGGGTTATCACATTCATTATCTGTGTATGTTTTTTAATGTTTAATTTAATGTCTAACCCTTGTGACACATTCAATTACATGACTAATCATAATGCGGCAAGGAGGAAATTCCGATGCTTTAGTTTAAATGGGACGATCATGTGGGTGTAGATTAAATTGAACAGAAATGCTTTTTCTAAGCCCGTCTGCACATACATTTTTTACTCTGTTTTTTTCTTGAACTTGTTTTTCTATTTCATAGACTGTTAGAAAAACAAGAATAATAAAGGATGTTACTAAGGCTTGCTTTCCTTTCTTGGACTTTTAAGTGGGTGTCTTACTGTAAGGGAACACACAAATGCTTAGTAATTATGCAATTACCTGGTTATGGATTTGTTCATGTCTGTTTTTCATTTTAAAGAAGGTTAGCAAAGGTTATGTTCTAAAAATGTAATTTAGGATTGAGCAATATAAGTAATGGCTTGGTATGGCTTTCTGATAAGAAAAATATGCTGGAAGAGAATACAAATAAGATCAGCAAAATAGTAAAATGTTCCTCCAGCGTAGTCGCCACATTTCTTTTTTATTATTTAAATAATCCTACTTTTCACATTGCCACCCGATTCAGTTGCTGACTCAAGCCAGCGTTTTGCGACTCTCGCTTTTCTTCTCAGTGTTCTAAGATGGGTCACAGTGCCATAAAGCAGACTTGAGCTCTCAGTGGAGCTACAGCGCCAGTGCCGCCCACACCGTGGCTGAAGATGTTTGCTCCTCTTACAGCCTCAGCACCAGGTTCCTAAAGTATGGCTGTAATCACTTATGAGCTGCAGAATCATTACACCCACAGTTCATCTGCTTACAAGACAGCTTTTTGTAGTTCTGCTTGAAGTGTATTTTCTCCTTAGGTAAAATTGTGCTTCCACTGCAGCCTCCTTTTCATATTTCTGATGCTGCCTCTGCTGCTTCCTGAGCGCAGACACACGATGGAAGTTGTCGGTCTCACTGACAGTTTTGTTTTGTTTCCGCAGTGCGGGGATGTCGTCCGGGAAAGATAGTCCAGATGACTGAGGCAGAGGTCCGTGGCCTTTGCATCAAGTCTAGAGAGATCTTCCTCAGTCAGCCAATCCTGCTGGAGCTTGAGGCACCTTTGAAGATTTGTGGTGAGTGTTTTCTGTTCTTTTTATGTTTTAAGATTACAACTTTTGAGTGGCATTGGCCAGATCTGAAAATCCAAAAGGCCTCTAAACAAAATAAACAGTATTTCCTGGTTCAATGTCTGGTACAGCACAGAATTAGACTTCGGGAGGTTCTGTTAATTTTTCAGTTTTGGTTGCTTTATACCCATCCTATTTGGATACAAAAAGGAGTTGCCTGTAACAAAACGTCCGTTGGTAACTCCCTTTGGGACGACCCGTAGCAGATAACAAGAAGGCTGATGTATTACATCATAGTTTTTACATTCTGTCTGCTTTAGAAAATGCTGGATTTAGAAATGTTGGCAGCTTCTTGTCAATCGGAAATATCAGGGTTTACTTTCTCTAGAAAATGTTGAGTAACTCTAGTCGCTAATATAAAGCACTCAAGACAATTTTAAATGGCAACACTTTATTTATATGGTCCTTGTTTAATATGAGGTCCTGTTCGTTTGTGTTTACTCTCTCACGTGTGGTATGATGTCGTCTGTGCTCCTAATATAAATAATTAATGACAATTCATGGCGGAAAGGCCAGAAAAAGGAAAACAATGCATTTAAGGCTTTGTTTTTTTATTTTTATTTTTCACAGTTGTTACAGAGAAATCAGAATAGATCCAGCATTGAGTGTTTAAATTCAAAACTTTACAAAGTTGTTTTAGTTTTAGGTTTTATTGGCTCTAGTGGCCTTTATTTGATAGTGAATTGACAGGATAGTGGGTATTGAGAGAAGGGGGCAGACATGCAGCAAAGGTCACCAGGCTGGAAATCAAACCTGCGACGGCTGCGTTGAGAACTAAGGCCTCCATATGTGGGTTGTGCTTAACCTCTACTTGAAGAACCATAAAATGGTTGAAGATGTTTGCTCCTCTCAAATTACTGAGAGAGGAGCATCCATGTTAAAAACTATCATTGGCAGTCACATTTCTCTGGGTAGCTATAGTCTCCAGGCTCCAACATTTTACTAAAGGGACAAAATAAATGTAATATGAATAACTAAAAAAATAACTACCGTAATTGCCTCACATGCAAACATTTTCTGCTTGTTTTTTGTTTTCTTTGTGCTGTATGGGTTTATCTTAAGTAGTGTTTAGATTGATCAGTTCTTCTAGCATTAAAAACCATGAAGTTGTTAATGTTGTTTTGCTTTTATTCACAATGCAGTATTTCTTGGAACCTTGTCCTGAAATTGATTATGCGAAGCCTCCGAAGTAGTAAACAGAATACAAAGCAGCAAAATGGGTCTCCATGCAACGTATATTTCACTTTAATCAAACATTCACTTTTCTTGTGGAATTAGTTTGAAGATGCCTCTTCTTGAAATCCAAAACGACAAAGTTGTTTGTAGGAAGTCTCCTGGTCTAAGTGCACCTCAGAGATCCTGTTTATGCTTTGCTGTTGTTGTAAAGCCACTGCAGGCTTTGCACTATGCATTATGCATTCCTTGTATGTTGGTCTATAACTTAAATAAATAAAATACATTAAGGTTTGTGATTGTAAAATGACAAAATGTGAAAAGTGTAAGATATGGATATTTTTCATAAATCCTTGAACTCTAGACGCCATTAACTGAATTTAGAAAACACGTTTTGACATTGAAGTGATGGGTGCACTGAAAGGCAGACTCCCTGTGAGCAGAATGCAGTCCACAAAGCCTGGTCTGCACAGCCTAGAGCAGCAATGTATTTATTTGAAGCATTTAAGAATTTACTTATGTAACCAAACTATGTATTTCACTTTTGGAAGATATTCTCTGTGTTTAGTCTCTATTTTTAATTTGTTTTTCAGAATTATTTGTTGTTCAGGTATTTCTGTGAGGGTTGTGCTTCTTAGATAGAAATGAGACATTTAAGAATAGGCAGACGGCAACAAAAGAGGGTTAGGTTGTATTTAAATTCTAGTAGGCAAAGTAACATTATATAAACATATATCTTCTGGTGCCAGCTGTGGTTTGGGTTTGGTTGTATAAAGCACCATTGTGCCCTTTGAATTGCAAAAAAAAATTGTATCCCTACCAGTTTCATGAGCTCAAATAAAATACATGTTTCGGTTTTCTCTTATATTTTAATTTGCATTTAGTGTTATCTTGTAATGAAACACTCCTACCAAAAGACTGTGGCACATAAATTCAGTTTCCTTCTGTGTCACAATGGAGCCAGTAATTGTTGTTCTTCTGTGGTTTAGACCTCTTCAGTCATCTGTGTCTGCACCACTTAGCCAAAATTAGAGCAACCCTTAAGTTGGCGCAAGAGGATATAAAAGGAAGCAGGTCTTGGCCGAGTGATGATTCTCCCCTGCAGAGATTTGGTGCTTTGCTGGGAGCATCTACAGCTCATCTGGGTTTCATGAAGGTCAAGGATGGAAGCCATTGGTCTTAAACCCTGAGTGAACACTTAAAATTAAAGTTGCAAGGTGGATTATGTGTGCTTCCGTTTTACAAATAGCTTTAATTGTGATGGATGTTTGTCTCTGCTGCCCACTTTCCCACAGCCTTCTGTGTCAATCGAGTGGTCATTGTCATTATACAATGACAATGTATAATTGTCAAAGAGAAAGTATCTTTCTCTGCCACACTTTCATGTTTTTCAGATTAGGAAATAAATTAATCTAATTAAAAACAAAAAGCTGTTTTTAAATGATTAATTCATTTATTAAGTCAATAAGACTATCCAGATCAACCAAGTCTAATGCGGAACAAGTGATTGCCCCTGAAGCATAAGTGCTCATGCCGTCTTTTGCATCACTAGTTGTGTTTTACCAAACTATAAGCTTTTGTATTTTCGTTTTAGCTTCAATGGACAATATTCCAGTTATAAAATCCCAGCTATACACTTTGCATCTCACCCTCTATTTAGGTGACATCCATGGGCAGTACACTGATCTCCTGAGGCTGTTTGAGTATGGTGGGTTCCCTCCAGAAGCAAACTATCTCTTCCTGGGTGATTATGTGGACAGAGGAAAGCAGTCCCTGGAAACCATCTGTCTGTTGCTGGCCTACAAGATCAAATATCCAGAGAACTTTTTCCTGCTCCGAGGAAATCATGAGTGCGCTTCCATCAATCGTATCTATGGCTTCTATGACGAATGTAAGTGAATTCATAAGGGGCTACAAATATCTCTGAAAAGCGTAAAATATTTAGTTCCAAAGATGTGTATTCGTACATTTACAGGCAAGCGCAGGTTCAACATTAAGTTGTGGAAGACCTTCACAGACTGCTTTAACTGCCTCCCCATTGCTGCTATAATTGATGAGAAGATCTTCTGCTGCCACGGAGGTGAGTGTCTACTGCAGATATGCAGTTGAATTTTTTTTTTACATATATGTATTTGATACAGCCAATCAAAAGCTGATGTTTATTTTCTATCAGGGCTTTCACCTGATTTGCAGTCAATGGAGCAGATTCGCAGGATCATGAGGCCGACAGACGTGCCAGATACAGGTGCTGTTTCTATCTGCATATGCTTCATGCTTGATCGATTTTATTCACATTCCATCTTGGTGTCCATACCTTGCAACTCTTTCTGTCTGACGTGCTCGTATCAGGCCTTCTGTGCGACTTGCTGTGGTCGGATCCGGATAAGGATGTGCAAGGCTGGGGAGAGAATGATCGTGGAGTCTCCTTCACCTTTGGGGCTGATGTGGTCAGTAAGTTCCTAAACCGCCATGACCTGGACCTCATCTGCAGAGCCCACCAGGTAATTAGAGATGGAATCTGAACATTCTGCATGTAAGCATTATTGTTTCACTTGCACAATTAATAGAGACTCGTTTCAATTACCAGTGCCGAAAAGAAAATCTTGTGCAAGCTATATTAATGGCAGCGGATATTTGTTCCCTGGTTTCTACCTCCATTTCACTTCTCTTTCCCTAAGCATCATGCATTCAAGTACCCGGTAATGGTTAATCTGTTTTGCTTGATTGAATTGCTACAGTGCTCTCTTTAAGTATTTGTTCTCCTATATTTTTTCTATGCATTGTCACTTTCTGTCAATTTTTGGACCAATACAAAGTAGTGCATAATTGGGATGTGATTGGAAATGAAGATTTGTTTTCCCCTACTAATAAAAATCTGAAAATGTGGAGTACATTTGTAATTTGTAGAAGAATCTTTCACCGGCATTAGAGCTGCAAGTTTTTTGAGGTATGTCTCTGCCAGCTTTGCAAAACCAAAGAGACTTAAATGATTTCCTGTACTTCTTACTTACCTGTTGATCTGGTGGGAAGTGACTTCAAACATCAGTTTTAATGTCTTGCTACAGATTCACAACAGCAGGTTTCACAGTTTCCCTGGCATGTCCAAGGAGATGTGCATTCTTAGTTTTCCGCCACACATAGTGCTTTGCACATGGACAAAATTGTTTGTTTTTGATCTCATCTGAACAGAGTATCTTGCTTCCATGTTTGGCCTTTCTTTAAACAATAACTTTTTGTCAGCTTGTCCATAAAGGCCAGAGTTATGGAGTGCGTAACAAACAGTGATCATGTCAACAGATTCTCCCACCTGCGCAGTAAATCTGAGTTTTGTGGCTGTGTCCTGACAAAATGTGAAAACATTCGAAGGACAATGTATATAGTGCGAAGCGTGGAGTTGATGTTTGCAATATTTCTGAGGTGGTTTAGTAAGCTCTACCCTGACAGCACAGTTAGTTTGTGAGAGTAGCTGAAGGTCTGTTTATTGATCGCTGTGGGTGTTAGAATAACACCACGTGTCTTAAAACAGGTTGTGGAGGATGGATACGAGTTCTTTGCCAAACGCCAACTGGTCACACTTTTTTCTGCTCCAAACTACTGCGGGGAGTTTGATAACGCAGGCGGCATGATGAGTGTGGATGAGTCGCTGATGTGCTCCTTCCAGGTAGTCAAAATCAGTTGGAGTTGTGATATCTTTTTCCCAAACTGATATGTCATTACAGAAATAATCACTCAAATATCAACTCTGTTTTCTTAAGATCCTGAAGCCCTCAGAGAAGAAGGCCAAGTACCAGTACGGCGGCGTAAATTCTGGTCGGCCTGTGACCCCACCCCGCACCACCCAAGCTCCCAAAAAGAGGTGAACACCCAACTGTGGCTTGTCCCCACTCCTTGTCATTTTGTCCATTCCAGATCTGCCTTTATGGCGACCCCACAACACCCCAAGAAGAGAGAAGACACGGGGGTTGTCTGATTGTCCAAATCCTTCACTCCTCCACTCAGCCAGCCTCTCGTCAACACCACTGACAGCTCTTTTCTTAATGTGTACGTGTATATAAACTTGCTGTGACTTATCAGTTGGGTTGTTTTGCCTTTAAGTTTGAATTTTGTTTTGTTTTTGAAAATATTAAAAAAAAAATTAACCTTATTGGTGGTTTTAATTCTAATGCTGCTTGAGGTTTTCTGAGGTTCTCTGTTGTGTTAGGGAATGCTTTCTTTGTGTGTCAAAGAACAATGTGACCAAGTTGCAAAAATATTTTTTTCCTTTTTTTTTTTTTTTTTTTTGTCTTCATAAAAACAAAATGAAGGTTTAACAATATTTTACATTGAACTTAAAAACAGTAAAACAAACAAAAGAAAAAATCCTCTTGTGTGTTTTAACTGGGACTGCGATTCCACTGCAGGACCAAAACAAAAGTCTTATTTCAACTTATCACAGCATGGTGTAGTACTCTTAGTGGTTCTTGTGCACATTAACTTTTTTTAACCATTAATAAAGAGCACCTTCATATTTGTAGAACAGACCAGTTTGAATGAACAAATTTGGCCCTTCTGATCTTGGACATCATCTACGCAAACAAAATGTATTCTCAGCGTCTGTTTGTCCATTCTGTCTCGTCTCCCTGTACTTCGACTCTACTACATAAAAAAACATGCTGCTTTCTTGCTCTTAGCTGGTATTGACAGTTTTTCTCACCCCCTCCCCTCCCTTCTATAATCTTAATTTTGTCTTGGGAGCGAGCGAGTGATTTGATGACGGATTAAGAGTTATGAATGTCATGGGGGTTGGCGCGCATTGTTTTCAAGGTACACAATGTTTACCTTGAAAACATTGTTTAAACAATGGTTTGCCTTTGTTGTTTAAACATTTGTTGTTTAAACATTTGTTGTTTAAACAACAACAAATGATGTTGACTTATCAACATCATTTGATGTTGATGAATCAAACATCACATGATGTTTGATTTATCATTTTTTTTAATGATGAATCAAACAACATTAAAAAAATTACATTGCAAGCTTCAGAAACCACCCACAATATTGGAACTGCTTATTCTAAGTTTGCTTAACACTAGCTTTCATCTCCTCACCCATTCAGTCGAGGTACAAGGTGTGAAAATTAGCAGAGCTCAGTGTGGGTGGGTAGTTCTAGCTTTTCTGTATGATTGTGTTGCCACCTGGTGTATAAATATGGCACTGCAGTGCACAAACTGTACGCCTCATGTAAAACAGTAAGCATCCAAATATAGGGGAGAGGGTTTTTCATTACATTGCTAGTGTTGCTTACCATCCGGCACTACCACAGTCACACTGTCCAGCTCGCAGGTTGGTTGGTGTCCATCTTTAGTTTCTACTGTTCACAAGATGCTTTTGTAACTTCAAACAGAAAAGTTGCTTCTTTTTTAATTCTATTAGTTTGGTATTTTTTGTTTTATTTTTAAAATTTTTTTTTTTTTCATTATGGATTACTTTCAGTTTGCTTAACTTATTTCCTTGGTGTTACCAAAAGCTGTTTTACAGTTTGTAAAAGGTTATTTCAAAGTGAATACATTCAATAAAATGGATGAAAGGAAAAGTCAGTTGTCATTTTTATTTATCTTCTTGAACATGTTCAATATCTCATTCATCTCTCCCAACTCCATTTCTATTCTAGAGTAATTGTATAAATCAAAAAATAAATATTTTTACTTTTTCTAAATATTTAGCAAACTATGTTGGAGTCTTTGTGAGAATTTATTTGGACCCAGCTGATGCCTCTAAAGGTGAACTCATCCTCCCTTCATCACTTCAGCATCTCTGAAAGCAAAGTGTGTGTAAAGTTTGTACCCAGTTGCTGGAGTCTGCTAGGGGATCTCTGTGTACATTGGTTTTTGCACTGACTGTGTGCCAGCAAGGGCAATAATAACTGACCTTAGTGTGGGGAGCTATGGGTAAAAAGTTTGTCATTCAGGCAGTTAAGTGAACACCCATGAAAAGAGGGAGGAATTAGCTTTGAACCCCAATCTGATGAGTCTGCATCCAACTTGAATAAAACTGGTAAATAAAGGGCTGCAGAAGAAACAAGGACAAAGTCTCATCTGGACTACCACAATCTAATTGTTGAGTTACAATTTTTTTAAAAAAGGGCATAAAATAAATTGTAATGGAAATTTGACCCAAGGAGGCAGTCTTAGCATTGTTTACAGAAGTCATAATGAAGGCACTTCTCCTTTAATTTGCAAAGCCGCTTCAGTTCTGAGAAATGGACTTCTGTGTCTACAACTCTGTTCTGTATACCCCAGGGAAACAGAACAGAGTTGTTAACAATTAAAAATGTCTAGCACTTACTAATTTGAAAAAGTTTTTTAAGGGCCACTTATTTTGATGTTAGGGGCGTTAATTGTGGTACCAGTGATATTTGTTAAAAGCAACCATGACTTTTAACTTAGGAGTTTTGCACAAAAAACACTCAAATTATAGATTAGGGTTTTTTTGCCATATTTGCTACATCATAGGAGTAACCAATAGTTGAGGACTGCACTGTGGAAGAAAATAAAATGCACTTTTAGTAGCTGGATAGTTCTAATAACCACCTGGGACAGGAGCTGTGGATTACATTAAGCTGACCCCAAATGAATGGGTCAAAACTTGACGGATGTTTTTTTTTTCCAATGGTTATGTCTATCTTCAAACTATTTGTATAGATAGATACATGGATGTCATGTCACAATAAACAAAAAACATGTGAAGCACAATACATTGTATAAGATGGAAATATTAAACATAGAGAAACAGTGCATTATTAAAGTGTGGAATTTACAGAACTGACAGTAGCAAATAGTTTCAAATTTACTGACGACAATAAAATTGTTGCGAGTATGGTTTGTTGTTACAAATGCAGTTAAATGTTTCAGTTCAGCTCAATAGCACGCATTTTTTTTGACAGATTTTTGATGTATTACAACTTCCAGCCTGATGGGGGCGGTATGCATGCTGTTCCGGTAAGTGTGACGTAGCCCCGGCCATCACGACTATGTACAAACATAGATGGGTCACAGTAAATGGTTACAATGCTAGCGGAGCGTTTGTAGATCTGGAATGCATTCCAGGACAAGTGCCGAACCAGAAGTGGTGGCTTTGTTCACGTCCCCTGTGTCTTATACTGCTGAAATAACTCAGAAAGACTAAAGCACACCGTTACTGTAAGTTTGTATGCATTTTAAACACTTTACCTTGTTTATTCGAGGGCTACAGCGAGTACATAGATTTGTTGAATAAAGCTAACACGTCTACCCTGCCACGGTTAGCTGCTGCTGCTGCTGTTGAAAGGTCTGAAGTTCAGGGCAGTGTACATTGACTTTGGCTGAAAATATGTAAAAGTAAACAGAGCTTTCCTTCCTTAAGACACCGTCACCATAGTCTTGACATGTTAGCCAGCTGCCATATGCATTTGCTATATTTAACATGTTTTGTACAGTTAATTTAAGTAAACAAACATTATTTCTGTGTATTTATTTTGTTTTGAAAAGAATGCATTGGATTGTCATCAGATTGTGTTGGTTATTTGTAACTGAAACATTTCACAGAAGAGGCTAAATCTGAGATAAAGCTGCTAAAGTTAGAGATGCACCAATGAGAAATCCTTAGGGCCCATTTAAGATGACCTTTTTAATTTGTAGGTTGTTGTAAAATCTAAATAGCCATAATAATGAATGAAATTAAAGTCATGGTTTTTGTTTCCCCAAAGAACCAGGCTGAACAACAACTCTTCATCCCTCCTTCAATAGCACCGTTTCCACCATCTGGCCCTCGCTGCTGTTTTAACAATGAACTATGGGAATCTCCCAACAGTGAGTGAAAAATGGCTAGGTTTAGGCTCAAATCCTGCATCACCTTAGTCTCCTTAGCATTGCTCTTGGTCATCATAACTCTGGTTTTAAAGGCTCTTGCCCCAGAGGACTCTCCTTTCGACGGCCCTGGGGAGGTTAAAATAAATCTCAACAGACAGACTGCTCCTCAGAACCAGAGGGACTTCAACAAAAGACCTGAAGAGACGAAAATGAGCGACCCTGTTGAGTCAGTCAAGGATGCAGAGCTGGAAAGCACATTGAGGAAGTTTCCTCCTCCCAACTACTATCTTCATGCCTTTTACTATGTATGGTATGGAAACCCCACATTTAATGGCAAATACATCCACTGG
This sequence comes from Brachyrhaphis roseni, assembly GCA_903066815.1. Taxonomy (NCBI): domain Eukaryota; kingdom Metazoa; phylum Chordata; class Actinopteri; order Cyprinodontiformes; family Poeciliidae; genus Brachyrhaphis; species Brachyrhaphis roseni. Next base: position 54,936 of record CAEFZY010075528.1, read on the forward strand.
GATCATCCACAGCTGCCACATTGGGATGCAAAGGTTGCTCAGGAATATCCACAAGGAAGGCACAAACCCCCTGATGATATTGGGGCCAACTATTACCCATCCTTAGGGCCGTACAGCTCCAGGGACCCCTCAGTTTTAGAGGCACATATGCAGCAGCTGCGTACAGCAGCCATTGGTAAGCCAAATATGATTCTTAGTTTTAAGATCAATGGTTATCAGTGTTTAAAAATGTTCTATTTTTGAATTAGACATTTTAGATTTGATGTCGTTAATAGGGATGTCCCAGATTCAATTAGGTTGAACTAAATCATCTTTTAATTCTGCAGAATGTGCTCTTGATTGTCCAAAATGTTATTACTATGAATTAATGTACATTTAGTATAAGTTCCTCTTCCCTTCAATAAATGTCAAAAGTAAGTAATTTTCTTTAAGACTAAGTAAAATGTAGCCGTGTCCTGTCCCCAAGATGCAAATATTTTAGTGCACTCTGGGTCCTTGACATCTGAAAGATATTCTTGTGGTTGATTTTGGATTTTTTTTTTTTTTTACTTTTAGTTAATAAACATGATTTTGCAATAAAATTGTAGAATCTACTGTCCTAATAACTCTCTGATGCAGATGTAGCAAAACCCAAAGCTGTATCAACCTGGTTTAAATTCAGTTGATGCAGTCACCAAAATTATTCATCAACATATACCTCTCTCTCAACCTTTACCCCAAAATTAGAACAGTTGTCCCTGCCTAAAGAGATAACCGTGATTTCGGGTAGACCAAACTTGGTGCAGAGATTCTCTGTCGACTAGACAAAGAAGTGGGACATTCAGAACCGCAGGTCAAGAGACCTAGTTCACTTTGCTGAGAGATGAAACAATGAGACCCAAGGTATCTGAAGAAAGATGTTTCAGCCATTTCTCTTGACATGTTGATGTTTTTGGCATCAAAGTTTTTCAGACCAAGAACACTTTCCTCTGTTAAAATTTTTACTTATTTTCCAGCTTTCCCCAAAGGTAAGTGGGGTATTTAGAAATGCAGATTATTTGGGCATGTGGCGACTTTAATGAAGCCAAATCCCAGTCAAGCTACTGCTGTTCCATGTTGATAAGAGTAAATGAGCTGATCACGATGTTTCTGGGATTCCTACCTTTGGTGTCTTATCAGCACATCCCACTTAAAGGAGAACCTGGAGGAGACCCAGAACTTTTTAGTATCTAGACCAGGGGTGCTCAAGTCCAGTCCTCGAGAGCTACCACCCTGCAACTTTCAGATGCACCCCTGCTCCAACACACCTGA
>CAEFZY010075535.1:0-15286 GCA_903066815.1 Brachyrhaphis roseni
GGGCGAGGGAACACTGGATCCAAAGTTGCTGTACATCATCGGGGTCTTCGGGCTGCACTTCGTCTGGTTCCTCACCTAAACTGTGATTTCATGACATTTGCAATCAGTGTCTATCATTGATTTTCCCAAATATTTAACTTTCTATCCTTGTCTACTTCTAAAGTGTTTATTCTGGACAATTATAGTTTAAAGTAAGACTGCTGTGGCAGCTGAGTTTAATGAAACTGTACAATACAGAAATGCAATTTTAGAATTACTTTCCTACACTTTTTAAGATTAGTTACACATTTAATCATCATTTGAGATGAATACAAGTTTAAAGAAGAACACATGTTCAATTCCATTTAAAGCTACAGTATGTAGCTTTTACAAAAATATGTTTTTATATATTTGTTGAGACTGTCAATACAGAGTATCAGAGCCATGCTAAGAAAATAAATAAATAAATGAAATTATAAGAATAAAGTTATAGTACTGCAAGATAAGTTTTATTCTCATAATATCATAACATTATTCTCGTACAACTTTTTTAGTTTTATTTTTCATTTAAAACATTTTGAATGACATACAACAACATTATGGGTTCTGGAGATGTACAACTTTATTGTGGTAATACTAAAGCTTTATTCTTGGAGTATTATGATTTTATTTTCATTATTATTATTTTTTTCTCATATAATTTTGACTGTATTTCTATAAGACTTTATTCTAAAAATTTTAGTTTGTTCGTTTTTCTTACAATGCTCTTAACATACTGCAAAATCAATTTTCCTGTTCATGGTTTGCGGCTGTTTTTGAAGCTCAGGGCGGGGCCAGCGTGACGGGGCAGGCCTGGCGGGGCAGGCCTGGCGGGGCAGGCCTGGCGGGGCCAACGTGGCGGGGCCAACGTGGGGGGCCAGCGTGACGGGGCCAACGTGGGGGGCCAGCGTGGCAGGGCCAGCATGGCGGGGCTCGTTGTAGTCGTGATACGAAACACAAATCAGAGGACGGAGAGTGTCCTCTGATTTGTGGACGTCTTCTCCTGCATCCCATTCTTCAGTAGCAGAGCTGGTGGAGGATACAGTCACATTGTAATTACCTCTAATTACCTCGTATAAAGAACAACACATATCACACATCCGCACGAACACACCGACACTCACACTCCACAACATGTAATCATGCAGCAAACACCATAATAGTTTTTTTTTTTTGGTATGAAAATCCCATAATGATAGAGAAAATTCTAACAATTATTTTTATTTTCCCTCCCTGTGTTCTCCTCTCTCTCCCCTCCCAGCTGCACCCCCAGGTCCTTTTGAAGCATGCTTACAAAAATGTGATTTCATATTGAGGTGGGTACAAAGCAAAATGATTGTCTCAGTCATGATGGAGGTGCCTCAGAATATGAGTATGTAAAATAAGACCAAACAAGAGACCTTTGTATGTCTGCAATCTTCTCTTTGTGCAGATTCTCTATTCTTATTCTTATCAGCTGCGCAAACACATTCAGGTGAAAAGCGGAAAACCAGTGAAGATTGAAGCACACGCTGCGCATATGCTCATGTTTACGCAAATTATCACACCCTTGGATAAATTATATTTATAAATGCTTGTACTTTCATACGTGCGCCACTTTTTGAACATCAAACTCCTATTCAGTGTTTTGTTTACAATGAAGATTGTATGTAATTATGTTGAAATGTTTTTTCTATTAGAGTCACAAACCCATTTAAAAGCAAAAAGGACAAAATTACTTCGCACAACAACACACATCTAAAAGCAAAGACCGAAAAGCACACACAGGCACAGACTAGGAAGACATATTCATTGGCACACACACACACACACACACACACCTTTGAAACTAAAATCTAACCAGACTCTTGAAGATCTTAACCTCAGGCTATTGCCTTGGTAATATTTTCTTTAGGAATACAAATTCCCATAGAGAACCCAGAACTAAAAATGAAAAAGTAAAAAAAAGAAAAATAAGTAATTAAATCTCTAAAACTGAATTAACATAAGAATATTACAGAATTCTTCAATTCCATCTAAATTACTTCTGTAATAGAGATTTCTAATTGTAGCACGGTTTGTTGGGCGATTCGTCGCCATTTTGAGTTCTTTAACAAACAGACCAACCTTCTCTGAACCTCTTTCAGAGACGAAAGACTAAGGTGGTTATGGTAATAATATGAATAATTACAATAACATTTGTACAGTGTTTTATTTATTTTATTTTATACTGGAGAACAGGTTTGCTATATGCTAAGTGGTTAGCATAAGCCAGCTGTGTTCAACATTCACACTTTCACAAAAAAATAAAATAAATGGTCTTGAAGTCAATGTTGACATGAATTAATTTGGAAAATAAACATTTGCTTTGGAACTAAATATATATTTAACAAACTATATGTTTAATTTGGAGCTAAACATTTAGACTAAAAATTTATTTTGGAACTAAACGACATCTATAAATGTATAAACAGCGTGGTGAAAGTATGATGGACTTTAATTGACTAAATAAACCTGAATATTGTGGTAATTATTTTTCCTGTGTAACTTTACAAATGATACCCTATACAAGACAGACTATCCAGCTGTTTTTTTTTTTTAAATGTTTTCTTCCTCTGGCCTCAAAAATGCATCTTTTTCCATGATTCTTTCTTCTCTTGGTTTCTTAGCATTCTGACGTCTCCTTATCCTTCACATATTCACCCAATGTCGCCGGCATAAGTATCCCTCCATGTGTTCATGTAGAGCCATACTGTCAATGAGCAGAAATCCAAACACTAATCCCAAGTGCACTTTCAAAGGTCTAAGTGTTTTGTTCCATTGTGGCGGTTTGCCTGCACAGACCTTGTGATGCCTTTATCTGTTTGTGTGAGTGCTTTCAGTGAAGCATCCCAGCATATACCTCACCACACCCTAAAACCTTAACTTGACATGTTTGATAGTTTGTGGGGATTTTTTTCTGTACCAAGAAATAGAAATTCAAAAGAACTTTCAATTATTTGACAGAAGAAGAAAACCTCAATAAGCCTGCAATAAGAAGCACAGCTGGTAAATAAAATCAGAAGCTTTTCCACCTTCGCTCTCATCTGTTACATTAAATATATTCTTAATTAAATTGTTTCAAGGGTTGTAGCCTCTGTACATGGTGCAGGTTCTCTACCAACTGATCCACCCAGAGACCTACATGTATTTTGTAATAGTTTTGTCACATTTTGACCTTCTTACAAGCACTCCTCTTTAATACCCTAAAGTATTTATTAATATGATCTAATGACCTTCTATGATTATGCTGAAAGTTGTAGCATGGGTATATTTGATGGTCAATGTAGTTTACAGGCATCTCAGACAGCAAACATCAGAATTTATGTAAATGTTTCACAAAAAACGGCTTAAATAGTTTGTCTGCTCCTGTCACCAGATGTCACACCCCCACACCAAGAATAGGTAAAGGTTGTTTACCTCTGGTTTAGAGATATAGACAGAAAGGTAATCACAACAACTAAGGTGTAGGTTCCAAAAATGTGTTCATACATAAACTGTTCACACAGATTGCAGTCAGGTCAGTCTCTTGTTTAGCTCTTTTTTTTTAGTATGGAATATCACATTTTTTCCTCTTTGAAACCAATTCAATATACCATGAAAACTGCACACTTAATTTTTACACCAAGATCCTTCAGGTGTCAAAAAAACTATTTTCAACAGTTAGACTGTATATTTTCTCTCCACCAGAACCTGAGATGCTGTAGCTGTTCTGGTCATGGTGACAAATCTGCTAAACATAGCATACATAGAATACATCAGGAAAGTATTCACAGCACTTGACTTATACTTTATGATTTATATTATAAAATGTAAATCAAAGTAACTTATTGCAATGTTATTTTCCATGCCTATCTTTCGGACTGATAGTCATATTTATCAAGCTGCTACGCTCCTAAAGCTAGCATAGCTAGCAAGCTCAAAATGGAAACATTTCTGTCAAGACTAAGACAGAAGGATCTGTCAGAGAGAGTTGCTGCTAAAACTCCTAAGAACTCGTGGCCAACTAAAAATCTAGAGGTATGAGGCAGCTATGCTAAACAAATGTAAAAATTATTATATAATTAATAAAAGTGAGAAAAACATTCTAAACACTAATGTTTATTTAGGTATTTTGTTGTTTAGGGGGTGATGGCACGATGAAGTTTAGGGATCCCTGGGCTGGACAATGAATCTTGAACAATGACTGTGTCAAGCTAAGTGTATGATCACAACCGGAGGTTTGGTGATTTATCATTTACAGAACCTGAGTGATGATGCTCTTACTGTTTGCCTCCAGGGATGATGACTCTCAAAGCGTTAGCACTTCCCTAACAGCATTAGTTCCTGTTTTCCACTTCCTGTTCACCATTGCTTTCCTTTCGTCTCCTCTCCTCTTCAGTCTTCCCAAAATGAGATGAAGCGATGGACTCCTCCATTACAAGATTGCTATCTAGGGAGTGGCTAATGAGAACAGATAAGGCTCCATCAGTTAGCCAAACCATTATCATTTCTTATTGTGACAAAATCTCATTTGACTGTGTTTTAATTAAACTCCGCTGGCTTAGAGAAAAAGGCCGCCTCACATTCAGCAGGGCTGAACCCGGGGCAGCGCGGCGTTTCATTTGGCTCAGGTAACTTTTAATCATTCTGCCAGTGCAGCACAAACCTCAACCTCCACTGTGATATGTAGGCAGCTTATTAGAGTCCACTCTTTTTCTCGCCGCCCTGACTTGATCTTTTTTAAAGAAAACGTGGAAAAAAAGCTCATCTGTTTCAAGGCCTGCTGCACCATGTGGTATGAAGAGAAAAAGTAAGAGCGAATAAAAATGTGTGGAAGATGGAGAAAGAGAAATAAAGAGTGGTTCAGTGGAGCATACAAGTAAAAGTAGCTTTAATCATCCCTCCCCCTTTCCAAACCCATACACACTCACACTTAAGTTTTATAACAAACACTCCCACCTCCGCTGTTCTGGAGCTGTCAGGCTGCAAAGAAAGACCTTGGAAGACAAAAAGTACTCCTAGTAAGAAGAAAAAAAGAAGAACATTGATTTTATGATAAAAAATTAAAAGAGAAAGGACTGAAAGACAAGAAAGGGTAAATATTGAGGAGATAAAATTCAAGAAATAGCAGAGATTGCAAAACTTGAGGATGTAAGAACATGGAAGCTCACCCCCTGTCTCCAGAGCAGTCCGGGTGTGCTGGCACCATGGTTGGGATGTACAGTACCCAGCACAGGGAGGGACAGTGAATCTCCCTCAATGACACCAAAGCTGGAGAGCTTTGATTGAGGATGAAGCAGCTCGCATCACACAACCTCCTGCTGGTAGAAATCAAGAGCTGCACAAAGTGAGAAAAACAGCTTTGATCTGGCCGCTCATCCTCACATCCTTCTCCCTCTTCTCTTTCATGACTCTTCATCCTTCTGCCTCTCTCATGCTCTCTTTATCTTCAACCTTTTCTTGTTAAAAAAAAAACGTCGTCCAACTCTTATTCACATGTATGTTGTCAATGTTCAAGAAGAATTTATGCCTCTAAATCTGTTGTCGCTGCAACAAATGGTTGCATGTCTGAAAACACCTTTTACTTGGGAACAAATGTGACTAAATGGAGAATGTTTGGGAAACTCTAAGTCTTTGGCAAGTGTTTGGTTAAAGGGCCTCATGAAAATTATATAACAAAATAAAACTGTTAGAAGTTTAAAAAGGAAATATTTACAGTCTTTGCGTTCTGATGATTGACACCTTAATGTTGGGACAGTGCTCAGGTGGTGTCATGAATTGGTGTGGTGGTGAGGTGAGGCAAACGCTAGGAGACCCAGGTAAGATGAATGATGATGATTTAATGAAAAATAAACAGGAAAAAACAGTCCAAAAACCGAGGCAGCACTGCAGAGCGGAAACAAGGCTCAACACAGGTAGCGCATGGCAAACGAATGGACATCGACAACAAATTGGCGTAACTCAGATGAGGACCCGACGAGGAACAAAGGACACAGGTGGGACTAAATACACAGAGGGTAATCAAGGAACGAGACACACCTGGGAACAATCAAGGGGAGGACAGGACAACACGGAGAACACAGAGACACAGAACTCAAAATAAATACACAGAAAACTCGAAAATAATCACAGAAAAACACAGAACCTGACAGGTGGAGGAGTTTAAGGCCCAAAATATCCCGGATCTGTTTTGACATCCGATACAATAGAAAATTTGGTGAGACGATGTACGCAGCAATTATAACCTGTTAAAGTCAATGGGGTCTCGCAGACCGCTAGCTATTCCCTGTGACTACTTCTCTGACTGACCAAGATGTCTATCTTGGTTGGAGTTTCACAGCAAACTGACAGGAATGTCATGATTGAGACAGGAAGGGAGACATGGTGGACAAGTAAAACACATCTGCTTTGGGGAATTACAGCAAAAATTAAAGCTGCTGGCCGGGTTTCCGGTACGTAGTCTTGTGAGTCCAGTGGTCCAAAGAGGGAATGTTGTGTCAGATCCTGTGTCATGTAGAAATCTGTTTGGGTTGTAAAAATTGGACTCCAGCGGTGTGGTTTGGGCCTCAGTCTTTGCAGGATAGACAGAAAGATAGAGGCTCTTTGCAGTAATATAACACTTGGTGTAGTTTTATGTGGCCCGGTGTTAGAGGTGAATCAAACTGGTCTTTAGGGTGTGTCAAGTGAAGGTATTGATTATGGGGAAACAGTGGGATTATGAATGACCTAACAGTGGCTGAAAAATCAGAGAAGAGGTAGCCATGATATTAGGGATTATTATGTAAATCAGTGTGAGAGATTTGATATGGCACTGAGCCTGAGAAGGCTTTTGAAAATCCATAATATACTAACAGAGCTGAGGACTAGGAGCTTGGTTATCCTGTCGTGTTGCCTACCTGCATTTGTTTTAATGGCTTTGGAAGACATTATGCTATAGGAAGAAAAACATTCCTGAACTGCTTTTCACTATATCATTCAGTTTGATTGGCCAACACATTTCTTGTCCCAATGCCCCTGAGAAATGCAACAAAATGCTCAAGGTAGCCCAAGTGTCCTCATTTTAAATCAGACATGGCATTGTTGTAGCTGTACAGTCAAGGACTGCAAACATCTGACAGTTTGCAATTGACTGACATCACAGATTACCCACATCACTGATCTGTAATGCCACAGCAGTGCTCGACAAATTGAGCTCTTTGATTTTGACGTAAAACAACAAGCCATAATTGATAATTCAGCTGATATTTCCTGAAACTCAATGTTTTTAGGAAGCTGGAAATGTTAAGAGTTCAAACTGAACTTAAGAGTTCGCTCAAAGTGCTGTTGGGTCTCGTTGGAAAGATCAAAGGTGTTAAATAACTCATTCTGCTACTGCTGTCAATGGGTTTATTAGCCTGGTGCCACTGAGATGTCTCCTTCATTAGCCTCAGTAAAATGTCAATCACTGGGTGTGAGTGTGAATCAGCATCCCTACTAAGCAGACATATATGAAGCCTCTGAAGCTCAGGGACCGATCATTCGCAGAGCGTCAGACATCAGGTGGGCATTAATGATGGAGAAGGAGAGGAAGGGCACTTAATGCATGAATTACTGAGCGGGTATGAAAGTGTGGTTGTTGTTTTTTTTTTCCTTGCACCACAGAAGCAGACTGAGGGATAGCAGGAGTTGCTGTCAGTATGTTTGTGCTGATCACTGTTAGCTTTAATAATCCAATTCAATGATTTTTATGTTATTGTCAAATCAAAGTATGCATTCCTGTGTTTTTAGCATTGTACAATGCATACATATCATATGCTTTACATACTTGAGAGCTTCTTTTGTTGTATACTCACCTTTGGCACTACTGAGTAGCACAAAAACATCAGTTTTTTTCAAAATTGGCATTTCCATTAGGCAAATTTATTTTTGCATTTCCAATTTGAACAATTATATGATCAATGGAAACATAGCTGTTAACATTACCAGCTGACACAGAGTGCAAATTTAAAGATGACTGTCTACATTTACAGTCCAGCAACATGCAAGATTGATTTATACCAAACTAGTACATTGAACTAGCCTGGCCTTCACCTTCCTGGCCAATTCTTCCTGAAAAATTATTTCACTTCCAGCACAGTCTGGACTTCCTCCCCTTGACTTGGATTCTCTCACGTCGATTTATGACTCTGCCAATCAGCAAACAGAAATACACGTTGTGAATGGCAATGTTGAATTTCTGCGCTGCTTTAGAATTGTAGTCTGCCTGTAGTTTTAGCAATGGCAGTGAAGGAAGAGAACAAAGCCGTTCAGTCCGTTTTGGTCATGCTCACAAATAGTGAATTAACATGAACAGTTAAGTGTGACACTAATTTCTGCAGTGAAGGATAGTTGTTTACAGCACAGGTGATTTTCAGTAAACTTCAGTGTCAAACTGGTACAGCCTATATGTCATGGATAAAATTTAAAACCCTAGTAGAGCCCACGCCTCCAGGAAGGAGTTGTTTCTCAGGGCCCGGTTTTTACCAGGCTAATGGAACTTGTCTCAGAAAAAAATCTCAGACAACTTTTTTTTTATATATTGAGAAAACCAAGACAATAAAACAAAGAATATAATAAAGAATATACGGAAAAAGACAAAAATAAATACAAAGGACAAGGCCTAAAAGCGAGTAATCATTAGACCTAGAGGGCGCATAAGACTGCTGGAGGAGCCAGGAGCCTGTCCGTTTGGTGCCTTATAGGTCATCAACAAAACTTTATAATCAATTTTAAAGTAACCAGGGAGGCAGTGAAGGACATAAAAATATGTCTAGACCTTTTAATTAGCATACAAGGCAGGCCTCATCAACACCAACATATAAAAGTCACAATAATCCAGTTGGGATGTAATAAAAGCATAAATCATCTGAAATAGTCTGGCATATAATTTCCCTTTAGAGAAATGTCTCAGTTTAGAAAAGGGCTGCTGTACAAATCTATTGAAAAAAAAAAAAGCCTGTTTTATAAGGTGGATAAAAGAGGCATATGACAGCTAAACTTTATTTCATTGTTCAATAGATTTACTGAAAATAGTGGTAGGTGTGAAAACGAGAATACTGAAATTGAATCAGACAGTGCTTAAGCTAGGTTGTACTTTGCACCATAACTTATTCACAAATTTATATCTTTGTAGATTTTTCTGTGAAAAGAAACCAAATGTTCACAGATTCCAATAATTATTTTAAAAAGGCATATCTAAAATATTCAAAAGAAACTGCAGCCTGAGAAGCTCAAATACCTTGAGTTAATAGTGATTACATGAAGTAGCTGGGCACAACGTCATTTTTTCTTTACACAGAACAGCTGTAATAATGCAGTCACTAACGTCGGCAGTGGTGAAGATGGTTTCTGCTGTGGGTATTAATGCATTTTAAAGTACATTTGTTGTCGTTATTGCATGCTTTATTCGTTTTTCTTACTTTTTCCACTAAACAGATGTGAATGCTTTTTTAGGAACATTTGCAAAATAAACAGAAAGTGCTGTCAGTATCCAGACACAATTTATCAGATTTATTTTTTTACATCTCAAAAATGTGGACATTCAAGGCAGCTGGGATGAATTTTAGTTGTAGTAGATCATAAATAATAAATAGCAAATAATTTTTTTAACCTCTTTACAAAACAGATTTTTGTAGCAAATATTTTTAAATCAAATGCAGTTATTTGTTTATTAGGATTTTGCAGTATGACAATAGTCAGATTAATTGTTGGAAATCACACAAAACATAGAATTGATAAGCAGAGAGTTTCTGACAGGCTCAGTAGGTGGATGGGTTGCTGCTATTATGTCGTCCAGGAGGAGAGAACGTCAATGACTCCATGCAATCTGCTGGGTTTTATCACAACAATAACTTTTTAACAATATGAATAAACTGAACGTCACTACATTGTTAGATAACCAGAATCAACTTGGGATCTGCCTATAAAATTAGATGTACTTTTTAATGAACATAAACCGAATGGAACTGAATTATTTTTTCAAACAAATATTGTTGGTGGAGTTAATAGTGGTTACATTAAAACCAACAGACTTTAATGAAGAGGGGGGCAAAAAGTAAACATATACCTTTCAACTCTAAGCCATTAAAACAATCTAATTGTGATTCAAACAGTTAAGCATATAAGCTAAATGTATATATAAAAAAAGATTTAATTGCAAAACATTCAAGTCCTTTCAGAAAAATCATTGTAGTACTGACATCTCCTTGTTTAGACATGGTATTAGACATTTAAGAAAAATGCTGAAATTCTTAAGACTAAGAAAAAAAAAAAATCATTTCGAGAATATTCATAATATTCCTAGAAAAAAAGACCTACAAGAATAAGATCATATTTTGAAAATACACTTATTGTTACGGAAATAATCATATGACAAAAAGTCAAAATAATACAAGAAGATAAACTTATATTACCAGAATAAGCATAAAACTAAAAATAAGTCGTATATGAGGAGAATGTGTCATGAAATTGTGTTTGTTTGGCGGAGGATGGAGGCACGGTGAACCCAGGTTGTGGTGGAAGAAAATATGGTTTTAATGAAATCCAAAAAGAGTACAAGGTAAAGGCAGCACAGGTGAGCAAAGAGAAGGAGCTCTGACACCGGTAGCAACTGGTAATCACAGAACACGAATAGAACAAGGCAGACAGGAACTAAATACTAAATACAGACACAAGACCAGGATGTGACAGGGAAACACAGACACAGGTGGGATTAAATACACATCAGGGAACATGAGACACAGCTGGGAACAATGGAGGGCAGACGAGACAGGAACTAAATAAACACACAGAAAACCAAATCCTACAGTATGAAGTAATTTTATGAGAATACCTCACAAAATATAATTACAAAAATAAAATGTAGAATGATAAGCATCTTGTGAAGTTATACTTTATATTAGTTTTACAAAGATGCAAATACTTATTTTTTCCAGGCACATAGTGCCATTTTATATCATAATCAAGTAACTATGTAAACTTCAGGTGTTATAAAAATGCTTTATATATATATCAAATATGGCTTAAAATAAATTTTACTTTATAATTTAACGCCTTGAAATTTGGCCTCTGTCTCTTTAAAAACTCCGCCTTCAGGAAGTCATCACCACATGGCTCCTCTATTAACACTTTAACAACGTTTTTACCAGTATTTCATTGAGAAGTAGCTCCTATAATGGGCTCAGCTGATCCTCAGTTCCACCAGGTGTTTGCTAATTGCTGCAGGCTAGTCTGAAGGAGCTGAGTGGGGAGTCCTGGGGGAGAGCTGTAATATGAGGCGGACATTTGGGAGCTTGGAAACTGCAGCTCTGAGGAAGAGCTCGGAGCGAGATCCACTCAGGCGTTTAGCACAGCTGAATGGTTACCCAGGAGATTAAATGATTTCTCAAACATGCAAGAAAGAGTCAAGCCAAAACTTCAGCAATACTCCATAAACTTGTTGAGCTCGTCATATTAGATCTTGATAATTTATCAAAGCTTTGTTATCATTAAAACAACTTATTTTTTCTCATAATTATATCACTTTATTCTAATTTCAAAACAAAATCCCAGTCTGGCCCTAATCCTCCATCATAATTATCAGCCTCAATGTGCTAAATGTAACACTAAAGAGGTGTCTGTTTTAAAAGCATGGTTTTAGTGTGACTGTTCTATGCCATTGTAATAAACAAAAATGTGTTCTAGAAAACAGAAGGATAAGAAGTCATCATCTGACACCTTTAATGTCACAGAACCAGAAAAGTCTCACCTCCAGGAATGCAAACCGTTTAGCTGAGTTTTGTCATATTTTGAAGTAGATCCTGAACATTTCCAGGAGAACTGATTAAAGTGATGTCTGTCCTGGCAGTCGGTGTTAAACATTCTGATCAAGCTTAAAAAGATTATCAGATATTGACCGTCCCGAGAGCTGACATTTCCCGCTCAAAGCCCAGCAGTGCGTCAACGTGTGAGAGAGCAGCGGCATATTTATCAGCCATCCTCCGTACTCAAAGCGAGGTGGGCCACTTTTCAGTCGGTCATGCTACTTTCTTGTGTCATAACATTCATACTTTTTTGTTCTTTATGTTGTTTTCTTTGTCTTTGCCTCTGTTTTAGTCCACATCATTTAACAAGGCACAATTTACAGAGCTCAGGTTGAAGAGCTTGATTTTGAAAAAGCTTTACACAGGCAGATGTGCTCAAACTGTCCCTTCGCTGTTGCTAGGAAACAAGTCATAGAAGACATAACGTAATTAGCTAATCTAAGGAGAAAATAGACAAACTTAGCATCTATTTCAGCTGCAGCGTGACACTTATTTTCTCACCTTGCGTATGTGTGCTGAAGTATCAGTCGCTGGAACAACTGCAGGAAACTTTTTGTTTTTGTACACTCAAAGTTGTTTTTGAACGAAGTGAAATGTGGTCCTTTTTACCTCGGAGCCCCATCAAAGCGTGGTCATTTTTTGCCTCAGAGTGCAGGTGCTTCCTCAATAAAAGCGGAGCCACATAAGTGGATAAATGAGAGGTGCCAGGAGCACAAAAGCAGAATGCAAAGTGCTTCAAACTCATTCAAAGCAACTACAAAACACTCCCCCCCTGCTCCCGGTTCCCCCTACTGGTGATAGAAATGCATCATGTGTGATTATAGCCTGGAGGCACAACATGCCAAATCAAACCTAATTGTGGCAAAGAGGACATTCATGTCATAGCTCTAGCAATATCGCAACCCTTGATTTCAGAAAATGCTTGTCATCAAAGCGCTTTTGGCTCTGCGAACGTAAAAACGGCATGTTTAATTTAGTGAAAATGGTAAAAACGGTGAAGTAATGGGTTTAGGGTGGTATCTATTTCTAAAGAGTTGGGTATCTGAGCGTGTTCAGCTTCAGGAAAATGGAGTCATCCCTCTTTTAGATCCTAAGGAGTTTTTGCTAAGAGCTGCTTGTTTTCTAAAGCAGCCTTTTTTTTTCATTCATTTATCAAGAAAAGCAGAAGTCCGTAAAAGTTTTGAACATTTTCCCCAGTGCTTGTCAGGCTTCGTTGAGCTCAATGCAGGAAAATATATCTCTCTACTATAATTACATACTGTATATCCATAAGGTGCTGCCAGGTACAATCTATTCTCTTCCATTCAGTCTCATTGCTCCTATAGCAACATCCACAGAGGGAAAGTTGTTTCATAAAAAATTTTTCAAAATTTATTTTTCCTTCTAATTACAGAACAGTAAGCAGTTCCTAGCATGCTAACAAAGGTTGCTCTTATGAGATCATGTACAAGGATAATGATTCTAATTCATTGCACCTCTTTGTCTGCTTAGTGTACCAATACATGTGCTTTGTGTCGACTGGTGGGTCTGTGCCTTACCAGAGGCACAAAACTCCAAACCTCCATCTTGGAGGGGAGCACCCTTTACATTTTTCTGAATGTGTGCTAGCTTGTAACTTCTATTACCATTTCATTGCAGCCATGTGTAGTGTCAACATCTGACAAAATTATGCTATGCATGACCTGGTTAATTCACTCCAAACCTACAGATGGAAATGCGCCTCAAGTGCATTTTCCTTTTTGCAACATTTCAAAAGTTTCCTTAAAATTCGGTGTGAGATCTCACCAGAGACTTACAGACAGAAGTTCAGAGCAACTAGTACACCTGCTGGTGAAACTCCTACTGAAACTTACCACCGCCTTAGAGGTCTCTACCGACGATGGATCCGTCCGGACCAGCATTCCAAGGAGGACATCGGGGAGCTCATCATCCAGGAACAACTGCTGAGCGTTCTGCCCTCTGATGTAAGGACCTGGGTGAAGGAACATGAACCTAAGGATGGTTTGACTGCTTCAAAGTTGGCTCTACAGTACATGAACACATGGCGAGGAGGAGCAGCGCGTTTCTCCAACCCTGTACCGTGACCTGTTCAACCAGCTGGACATCAATGGTATGCCAGAGAACCAAGCCAGGAGGTTAAAGGTACCATCAGTTCTCTGAATCCACCATCTAATGGTAAGACATTAATTTGCTATTATTGCTGGCAGCCGGGCCATAAGGCTTCGGTGTGCCCAATAAAGAAGACAGAGTTTACTGGTTCCTGCTATGCGCCTAGAGCTGAAAATCAGACGGGAGTTAAAAACTTTGAAACTAGAACTCATAAAACTGTGACTGTGAATGGACAGCAGGTGACTGCATTAATAGACAGTGGTAGTTCCACATCACTTATAAAAGAGAGTCTTGTACCTGTTGGATGTGTGAACTATGAAAAGAAAACTGAGATTTTGTGTGTGCATGGAGATTGTCATGTTTATCCAAAAGCAGAAGTGACTGTCATTATTGATGATCAACCATATTTGCTAACTGTTGGTGTGGTGAAAAACTTACCTTTTGATGTCATTTTGGGTACTGATTTACCTGTGATGTTTCATCTTTTGGAAGAGGTACAAACTGAGGGGGGCAAAGAGAGTAATGTTTCCTGTCCTGTGATTTCTCGTTCTCAGGCCAAAGAACAGGTTGAATCCTTACCTGATTTTGATGAGAGTTTGTTTGAGGTTCCAAAAAGATCTAGAAAATCCAGAAAGCAGAAAAAATTTGAGAAAAAGCTAATGCTGAGTGGAAATGTGTCAACAGATTTAACAGTAGATGACATGTGGAAAATACCTGAAAATATTGCTACTTTACAGAAACAAGATGTGTCTTTACAACCTTTATTTGATAGAGTGGAGGAAAAACAGATGCTAAATGGAGAGGAAGAGAAACTTTTGTGCTAAAAAATGGTGTGTTGTATGCTTGTAATGAAAAGCAACGATTGGTTGTTCCAACTAGCTGTAGGGCACTAGTCATGCATTTGGCACACACCATTCCATGGGCAAGGCACTTGGGGCGTCACAAAACATTTATGCGCGTCAGCTCACGTTTTTTCTGGCCGTCAATGTACAATGACATTAATGCATTATGTGCTTCTTGTCCCACATGTCAGAAGACTCGTCCTGCTCAGAAATCAGATCGGGCACTCCTCCAGCCACTACCCGTCATCTCCACTCCTTTTCGTAAGGTTGCAATGGACATTGTTGGACCTCTAGTGAAGAGTGGGCATGGCAATCAGTACATACTGGCAGTTTGTGACTATGCCACTAGATTTCCAGAGGCTTTTCCCTTGCATACCATTACTGCTCCGGCAATAGTTTGAGTTCTGGTCCAGCTGTTTTGAAGAGTTGGAATCCCAGATCAGATTTTGACAGATCAGGGAACTAATTTCACTTCTAACCTCCTAAAACTCTTTCATA
>CAEFZY010075536.1:0-16731 GCA_903066815.1 Brachyrhaphis roseni
CCCAGGCCCCGGGCCCTCGGTGAGGGAACCCACGCAAAGAGAAAAAAACCCCCCCCCGGGGGGGGGGAAGGGAATTTTTTTTTTTTTTTTTTTTTTTTTTTATATAAATGACCAATGATGCATTCAAAAATGGAAATTAAGGAAATGCAGAGATTAAAGACCCTTCATTTTTTCTACAGCAGTTCAAACAGGCTGTGAGAGAGCAGCATGTGTTACAGAAAGTGTTCACTTGCAAAATTTAGACAATACAATGACAAAAGCAGCTTTTAAATCAAGAATATTGTTACTCAGTTATGGGGAATGCAGTGATTTCATAGTGTAGTACATGAAATCTGTAAAATTTCAGTAAAAACTGTAAAAATTGTACAGTTTTATATATACAATTCTTAATGTATATATTATTTTCTTAACTCCAAAATGTACATTTAATTTTACATTGGCCGTTCCTCTCATGGTGTGATGATTAGAGACAGTTGCATGTAAACAAGTGACTGGTGTCTGACTCAATCAGCTCTCCTCAATACCCTTCTTGCGCATAAAAACAAACAATTTGTCATGTTTGAGCTGCAAAACCTCAACAAGATTCATGCCAGTTAGAGAAAAATAAAAAGCTATTTAGAAAAACAGTTAACAAGCACATCTTTCACTGTTTCTCTCCTCTCGCTCTGTTGGTGTTTTCCTCTCCTTTGACAGACTGTCCTTGGCAAATCTCGCTCATTCTGCTTGACAGGGAGGAGAGTGGCAGCATTTTGTATTTCTGTGGAGAAGCGGGTTTTCTTATAGAGAGAGTTGGTTTATCTGTGGCATGTGTTTCTGTATGCATCCATTCAAATATGAACCTATTAGCAAACACTTCATTCAAGCACTGAATCGGCCCCTGGGGTCAAGTCAATAAGCATTCTGCAGCTTTAACATGGGCTACGCAAAGAAAGAGGCAGATGCACTACGAGCTCCCATCAGTCAACTTGTGATCATTGGCTTTGCGTGTGTGTGTCTGCGTAAATGTTGGTGTGCAACCTACCCTAATGCCCTGTGAATTCATGACTGGAATAAGTTTTGTGCGTCATCAAGATGAGCAGAAGGTTTTTCCATCAATGTTTAGGACTGCGGGGAGCGGCTGGGGAACACACAGACACAAGGAGCTGAGTCACAGTACACCCACTGTCTGTCTGCTCCACTTGCTGATTATCAAGTCTGATCACAGGTTCGATAAATGCATCTTCAAATGTTACTTGGTGGCTTAGAGATTTCTTTATAATGTGCTGATGGTTTTTACTTCAAAGACCAAAAGCCAAGCAATTTAAATGCCTTAAAACTTGGTATTACATTTCACATAGTACGTAGCATAAAGTCTGATTTTACTCTCCTCTGAAACAGAGGCTGTTAGTTGTGCTTTTTATTAGCTTCCTTTTATACTATAATCTTGTGACGATACTACCAGTTTTCATTGCTGAATAACTTTAAAATTGATCCATGGGCAGCGGCGTCCATTATTACTTCTGTAAACCGTGCTCTGCTGTGCGACAAAGTTCACAATGTTCTTCTTTTCCGTCACTTTGGGGTCATAAAACATTCACACAGAAGTCTGATTGCTATTGCCTTGAATCAGTAGTAAGAATGACCATGCAAGAAAAAAGAAACAAAATTGAATTTCAGAAAAAAAAATAAATTAAGGCATAATGTGTGAACTTAACCTGGTAATGTTCTGGATTTGCTGTTTTATCTCGTTTCTGCACATTATTTGTTCCTTGTTTCTGCTCTGTCCCAGTGTCTCATGTTCACCAAATACAGCTTCTCATCAAGTACAGCCAGCCAGTTGAATTCTTTGCCCACTTCACTATCTAAACATTTGCTGCAGCTGCAAACAAACAAACGAGAAGGGACAGCCCCCCTCCAAAATGATTAATTACAGCAAGTTCCAGAAATCAATGGATAAAGTACCAAGAGGCTAATCAAAACTGCAAGAAATCGAGGTTCACCTTCAGTTTGGTGTTTCTAACCCAAACAACATGTCTAAGTTTTTTATGCATGGCAACAGATTGTAGAAGAAGGTGGAGAAGATGGAGATTCTCCCTCTTTTTCTTTTACCTTGTTATATTCCTTGTTATTTTAACTTGATACAGTACAAAATACTTGTTTAACAGATAGGAATTTAACTGGAGTTAAATCCCTATCTGGTCATGTTTAGTTGTTTCTCACTAGCTTCTTGGCTCAGGATCAAGGGCTGAGGTACATGGAGGTTTATACACATTTACAAACAAAGTAAACATGAAGCCTTCTCATCCAGTCCTTCAAGAAATTAAAGTTGGCAAGCTGACATAGGAAACAATAGAGTCAATTGTAACACAGAGGGTGGGTGTCGAAGTATACCAAGTTCTGAGTCTTAACTTAGTTAACTGACTTACAAACAGAAACACAAACACTTGGGCTGAAACCAGATGAAGATGGCAGCATTAAAATCATGCAGATGCACATCTTAACTCATATCCTGTTGTCTCCCCAAAAACAAGAATAAAGTACATCACAAAACTTAAGTTGCTTACTTGCTTTGAGTCAATATTTTCTTGGAAGAAGAGCTGGCTTGACCTCCGACCTCAAGACTACCAAGGTAAGCAGCTTTTCCCCACAGAAGGGGAATCGAGATTTTCACCCTTGTTGCTTGGTAGTAGAGTTCAGAGGTCAAATAAACAAAATGAAAAAAATCCAGACATTAATTGAACAATATCTGCCTTAGTCAATATTTAGAAAACGTGTCCACAGTCATTAAATTATAGAAGCAAGAGGAACGTGGGGACAAAATGTCAAAAATGGCTTTGAATACATTTACTATGAAACACAAGGAGATTGGAGTTTGTTTGAAAGAGTCATTGGACAACAAACTATTTGTTCAGTTTTCCTCTTGAAAATCCTGGCATCCTCTCTGATGGTTTGGTTTTTGCTTGATCAGAAACAAGAACAAAAGTAAAAATAACTCAATCAAAAAGTAAAAAGAAGAAAAATAATATTTGAAGGATGATGACGCAGCAAGCAGAGGATCTCATCACATAATTTAAAACATAAATGAGATGGGGGAAAGGTCATTGTCATATCTACAACTTTTGTTCTTTCTTGTTCTGATTAACTTGGAAGACATTATGAAGCTGTCGATCTGATTCCAGCAGTCAGAGAGAAAATAGCACTGCTGTATAACTAAGAAGAATACTAAAAGAAATCTTCGAATCAAAATCTTAACAAAATACACTGAAGATTGTGGTTGTCATGTGCCAAACGCTACAGAAATACGAATAGTTTTTCAAGGCACTGAAGTAACAGCCATTGTGCAACTTAATTGCAGTGAATCTTAAAAGCAAAGCATAGCACCTCTCAAAGATTTGCAAATGATAATTTAATCCTGCAAAGCATTGAATAGATTTTAAAACTAAATTGAGCATTAAAGTGACATGCAAGACGTTTTAGGCAATAAAAAAAAACCACCTACATTTTCACAGTAAGAGCAGGCAGAATTTTTTTCTTGCCAGGCTTAAACCTAATTGCCTGACTTTGCTCTTAGGTTTATGCAAGTTTCTTTAAAAAAAAAAAAAAGAGAATGCAAATTCAAACTTATTCATGCAGAAATAAGTAAACTACTGACAAAAACATGTAAAAAAAAAAAAAAAAAAAAAAAAAGCCCAGCGACTGCAATCCGATTAATAAGACACAGGCTGGATCCCAACAGCCTTGAGCAGATCTGTTTTAGTATCACGACGGCACCAGGAGAAAGGTACATTTTGATTAGGTATATACTCAAGCGTATACACAAGGAGGGTGGAAGCCCCTCTGAGTGACAGGTTCCATTGTGGGTGGGCTGCGGTGAATTTGCATGTGCTGTCACGGTGATTTCACACAACTTAACCTGTATTCCTCCCTCTGTGATGGTGCTGAGCTGGAAGAGAGGAAAGAGGGGGAAGAGTGGGGGCCTGATGAGCTGGAACAGTTGTAAATGTCTCCTGTTTGAGAAGCAACAATCTCTGGGGAATCCTCTTTCTTCCATTACTTCACTGCGTGTGTGGGTGTGTGTGTGCCTCAGCACCAAGAAACTAAATGCTCGTAGGAGTACTTTCATCTTTTCTGTTTTGAGAGGAAAGGTGGCACTTATCATTTTAAATGGGATGACAACATTTCGCAATTACTTGAGGTGTGTGATCTGAAATAAATGGCATGCTTAAAAGCAGCAGAAACGCTGATGGGCTTGTGTTGTCAGATAGGCATGAAAACTGGTGATATGTGGGAGGAATGAATGGATGGGAAAGGCAAGAAAAGAAAAGAGCCTAGAACATAAAAGTTGTGTTGTGATGTATTGCTGTTAATGGGATTAAAATGTAAAACACAAATGGAAGCACAGATTGTTGGTAGAAAGAGTTAAGTCTTTTTTTCACCAATTTTACCTTGTTATTCAGAATACAGTCTCATCAGGTGAAGAGTTAGATGTGTATCAAAAGTCACGTGCTTTTCCTTAAGGAGACACGTTCAAAAATAGCACAGCCTGGTTTGACTCAAGCTGCAAAAAATGATTTCACAATTCATCAGCTACAGAGATCCTACACAACTCCACATGTTCCTTAAAAAAAAATACGGATTTTGTGATTTTAGACTGATAAACACAGATTATTAAAATTACTTTCTGTTGCTACGTTTCAACAATACACATTAAACCTTGCAGAACAAGCAGGATGTGAGGTCCTCTCCTTTTGAAAAGCAGGAGTACCATAATCCAAGCAAACAAACTCTCACTCCTTTGCCCTTAACCATCAGCTGACTCAGGCACTCAGCATGATCAGCCCTGTTTTTATCCTTCCTATAACAACATGCATAAACAAATTAAAAGTGAACTCCAGCTCCTCTCTGGGTGCTGTCCACCATATGCCCTTAAAAAAAGTTTAGCATTCAAGCTACATCCCAGGACCTCTATTAGTATTCATGAATATGGAAATCCAACTGTCTCAGTTGCCATAACAATGCCGGCTCCCAGTGGGACGTGTCAGTGTTGTCAGGGGAGAAATAGAGCCAACGCCCTTCCGGTGGGTAGGACAGTCTTGTATGTGTCTGGGTGTAAAACTCAAACAGATGCTCCTGTATATTTATGACTCGTCTGACTGCTGTCTCAGGAGTGCTGGGAATAGGAGCCCTGTCAAAACACCATTCCTACTCAACTGTACAAGTTTTTGGTTACTTTCTAAGACTCGTGGAGGGACTTTCATTTGCCTGTGCATAATAAGGAACCCAAACGGAGGGGCAGCTCTGGAAACGGGCCTGTTCAGAACAAATATTCCCAAACAGCAGTGCCCTGCAAAAGTACAGTCAGTCACAAACTATGACTTTTGTCGCATTCTGTCATGTTATTACCACAAACCTCTGTGTATTTTAATGTGATTTTCTGTGAGAGGCTAAAACACATCAAGTAACACATCATTAAAAATAAATCTGAAAATTGCGGTGTGCATTTGTATTAAACTCTGAAAAAGAGTTGATGCAAGGAAAAGACCTTAAGATGTAATCTAGTAAGTATCACATTCAGGTGCACCTGAATTAGAGAACATTTTGACCATCGTACAAATCAGGGAAACCAGCAGACATATCAGGGAGTTATAATACCCCAAACTTTGAACACCCCACAAGCACTGATCAGGCCATCTGAACGTGAAAGCTTTTAGAAAGCTAAAACTCAGAACATTATGAGACAAACAGGTTTATATAAATGCTGAAATGAGAACAAATAGTCAGAAAAACAAAACATGAAAACCTTACAATCCAAAGCCAAGAATTGTGATACTTCAGGACATCAAAAACCTCAACTGAACCCCTACAAAAATCAATCTCTCTCATAGTTCTGAGGAGTAATTAATGAAATGAAAGAAGAGAAAGAAGAATTACAGTCTAAAAAGACTGAGGTACAATATTCACAAGCAGGCTTTGGGAAGGGAGTAGGACTGTAGACCTGTGGCAGGCAAACACTCACAGATATCCACACAGTCAATCCATATGCAAAGTTTCTCTGTTAAAAGTAGCTGTGTCAGCAGCTCTGGTAGCCTGCTGCAAAATGAAGGGTAATCTCTAGGTAGAGAGTGCTTAGAGCATAAAAAAGTCACACACACACACCCTTTTGAAAGTGTCTAGAGAGAAAGAGAGCAGCTGCCCTAATATCTCTGCAAAGTAAAAAGGGATTCATAGTGGACTCAAATTTTGACAGACATTCCTGCACAGTCAATGCACCAAAGAACCTATTCATGTCCGCACTATTGCTGAAAGCGAGAGGCACTCATCCACAATAAGGGCAGAAACGAAGCAGTCATCTCAACTAAATGGCAAAGGTCTGATATCAGTTAATAATTATGCATGTGAGTTAAAAATCAGTTATTAGTTAGCTAATAAATTAAAGATTAAAATTTTCATTATCTGTGGAGACAGAAACTAAAACTTCAAAAAGAACATCTAAAGGTTTCAACTATTTATGCAAGAATGATTTACAGCACTTAGATTCTGAAAAACGTTAAAAACAAAACAACCCAGGATAAAGGATGTATCAACAGTTTGTGCCTTCGAAGAAACTAACTGTTGCTGTCTGAGTTCACAATACTTTTCGAGAAATATCCAGCTTACTTTATTAAGCTGGACATTTCAAGGAATTTTCATTTATTTTTGGAGTATAATTTCTGTAATAAAACAAAGTGCTCATTGCTATAAAACACTGGCTTACAATATAATTTGGAGCCTCTGTTCTTCTCTCCTCTGCCTCAAACGCAGAGAAGGAAGCACAAAACAACTCCTGGGAAGCATACAAAATACAGTACTACTATAGATGATGTTAAATAAACCCACTACATCTCTTCAGAAAGCCAGCTAGAACTAGCATTGGGATCAAAGTTGGAATTTAAACTTTTGAGACATTAGTCATCAGAAGACATTTGTCATGGTTTTAACATCAATTATATCAGTTTCACCATTTTATCCATGTTTACCCTGTAATTTACGCCTCTTCAGTTGAAAGACGGTCAGATAGTGACACTGAGGGTCTCTGAGGCAGATAATGTCGGTATGTGACACAGCTTTGGAAAGGTACACCTTAACTAGGTTATTGCTCCAGTGGTGGCTATATGGAGACGGATGGTGATGGCATCCGTAACTTTATTTGCAGCTGTGGAGGTGGGTTTTCATAGACGACTCCCTGCACTGCAGAGTGACTGTAGGGAAACATCAATCCAAATATATACCAATGACTACAACACAAACTGTTATCACACAGTAAAAATGTCATGAAATACATGGTTAAACTTTATTTAGGTTCCCAGACGGGGGAGATTATAGTCCCAATATGCCAGCGCCTCAGTCTATCATTGCATCACGTTGGACAATAGCTGTGACAAAGACAGAAGGGGTCAGTGGGAAATATGACAATAAACTTAAAGTTCCTTGCAAATGTATTCATAACCCTTAAACTTTTCTCTGTTTTGTCAGAGTACAACCACCATCTTGAATATATTATATGTGACCCACATAAACTAGTGTGAAACTAAAGTGGAAGGAAAATTTAACATCCATCCATTTTCTAAGCCCACCTGCAGGATGGCTTAGTGAGAGAGATGAGACATATCTAGTGTTCAACGGATGAGAGGTGGGACAGAGTACATCTGTCTGGGTTATTCAGAGTGTCTCCATATGATAGATTTGATAGATGATAGAGACACAGGACACACAACCATGCACAGATGCAGTCATACCCAGGGGCAATTAACCAACCCAACCCAAAGGTTTTGATTGAAGGAGGAAGCCAGACTATCTGTGGAGAAAATGCAAGGCCCCTGCTGGGATAAACCAAAGATCTGCGAGGTGACACTATCGACAATTTGACCCATCATGCAGACAGAAGAGTTTAAATCAAACTATTTTACAAATAAAATCTTTAAAGTGTAGGTTGCATTTGGTTCAGCCACACTAAGTCAATGATTTGCTGAGCCACCTTTTGCTGCAGTTACATCTGCAGTGGTTTTGAGGTACGTCTCCACCAGCTTTGTACATCAGATACTGAAATTGTTCTAAAATCTTTGCAAATTAGATAAAGCTCAGTGAGATTAGATGGGGAGTATCTGTGAAGACCAATTTTAAAGTTTTGCCACAGGTTGTAACATGGATTTGGCAAAGGCTCACAAATTCATATGCTTTCATCTGAAAATGCATTAGATAAAAGCATCTCCATATATTTCTCTCACTTCAACGCACATCTTCAATGAGCTTCTGGATAAAGGGAGAGCTTTACTAGCTAGAGACCAAAAAACTACTTTTTTAATTCCATTTAAAATGAATCAATAAATAAATAAATAAATAAATTATAGATCTCCTGCTGTTTAAAGTCTATTATTTCACAAAGGCAGATTTGCCTTCTTTTCTATTGCTTGGTTGTATAGAAATGTTGCGCTTATTAATGACTGGCCTGCTTAGCTGGAGTGCATTGATTGAAGTATAAAGAGAAAAGAGTAATGCTTTCCACTGAGGAGCTCTGATTGAATACAGTGCATGGTTATTGACTATGGAGGAACTGCACACACTCATGCACACACACATACATTTATATACCTATAAAACAGGTACTCCACTACTTATAGAATCACCTGAAACTGTCATACATCATTACTAACTAACAGTCCGATCAATAGTCAATTAACATGCTCCAAATGTGGCCCATGGAGCAGATACATCACACTCACAACAACATATCCACCTTTGACAGCCCATTCCATCTGAACTAGGAGGACTGGCCCACTGTAACTCAACAACTGCAAGACTGTGTGGGGGTCTTCAATTCCTCAGTGGAGAGCACAAGCAAAATAACACATCTCCGCTTTGTGAGAGCTTGACGGGTGTTACGGGCTAATTATTCCCCCAGCTCCTTCCTGTAGTGTCACGGCTATAGTTTCCCCCTCTCAAACAGCTGCTCTGCTAATTACCTCTGGTGGTGCGTACCATGGTCTCTCCCGCTTTTCTGTCTGTCTCAATTATGGGCTCTCTTTCTCCTGCTCTCCCCCTCCGTACTGCCACAGCTAAGACAGGGACGATCCCAGCTGATACAAAAGACAATTTATTTTTTTCTATCCCAAAGAGAAGTTGTATTCTCCCATCAGAATCCGGCAGGAAAAGCAAAGGATGGGTCCAGCTGGACGGTGTGAAATGGAGGCATCAATCAAACGCATTGGACAGATATACACAGTAGCGGTACAATTCAAAACTTATTTTTAATCTAATTTACTTCAAGAGCATCTTCAAAGGTTCAGTGTCTTGCAAAAAGTATTTAAAACTCCTTGAACTTTTCTGTCACATTACTACCAGAAACTTCAATCTGTTTAATTTGCGTTTTATGTGTTAATTTTCAGATGCTCTGCGGACAATCTGAACCAAAAGATAATATACAAAGAAGAATTGGGGTTGGCCATCTGTTCCTGTGGAAATTTGCCGTTCTGATTGCAGCAAATGGTGATTTTCCAATTTAGCAGGGGTTCCGATTACATTTGCATACAGCACTTAAAGGATTTTTATTTGTTTATTAAATCAAACCATGCCTCATTTTCCTTAAACTACACTTTGCATTACTTTGTTTTGGAATAATTTTAGACTGAAACAAACACTGCATTTCGATTTCATTGGGGGGGTTTTGCATTACGTGTTCGCTATCAACCAATGTACAGAATTGTATTGCACATCAGACGGGCTCACTAAAACACATCAACTTTCTACATATACACACAAGAGAGTGAGCCGAAATGTGTGCATGTTAATCGACTCCTCTTTCAGCTCTGAAGCATTTTGATGGAGTCAGCACATTTAGAGGTGGAAGAAGAGCAGAGGTTACAAAAGGATGCATTTCTAGGTTTTTCTCGGAGATGGGTGGAGGCTGAGGGATTATTACACGGGACGAGGCCTGTAATGCTGCAACGCAAAAATGATAATGAAATGTACAGGGGAGAGGATTACACTATCCATACCCTCCCATTGGTCTAATCCAGGCTCCATATTTACACAACACACCTGAGTACTGGAGGAATCCCACCAGAGCAGCCCTGATATGGATACAATGAGCAGTATGTGCAGACTGTTTACACTAACAAAAGAAGGGGAATTGAGAATTACTGGTAGGGGATTTGCAGCAGCTCCTTTATAGCTAAAATAATGCTGAATCAGAGCACGTAGTTTGTGCTGCGATGTAGCAGAGCTTCTGAGTTAGGAGCACTAAAATAGTTTTAAGGCCTGCATAATAACCATGAATTCTTTCTGAAGCACCAACTGGCTATAAGAAGATTATGTTGTTTGCAATAAGAGAGGTATCTACACCACAGGACAAAGTCATAAGGCATCTTCGCAACACATTCCTCATCTACATTATTGGAATTGTTTCCACAGAGAAGAGAAAGGGGTGTTTTAAATCTGCAATAAAAAGGGACCTGAACAGCCATGGGGAGTCACTGAGCATCACAAGATTAGTAATGCACAATGTCATATTCTTTCAATGTATTCATAATGCTCTATTGTGAACAAAAATACTGATCCATCCAAACCAAAACCTGTTTGGTGAATTGGGAGCTACATAATGTTTACTATACGATGAAATGCACCGTTTATACAAGAAGTAAGAAAGTTGTGCGTCTCTGATTAAAAGACCGATAAAAATAGATTGAATAAAGGCATGCTAGTGTCTGTGAGATACCAGAAACTTGCATTCACCGACTCACAAGTACGTTGAGACCTTAAGACAGGCCTTTGGGTTTGTGGTGGTTGTATACCCGGAGATCGACCTCAAGCATTCTTGCTCTCAATGCTGCAGGACAGACAGGGTAAAGCTCCATCACAGCTGACAGTGATCCAGCAACAGCATCCACACAATTCACCTCTCCCCATTACCTTCATTCCATCCCCCATCTATCCATTTATCTATCTATCCATCCATCCATCTTTACCTCATCTCCGGCCTGTCAAAGCAGCAGAGCCGTATGTCAGCCCAGTACGTGTGTGCACCTCTGCTCCTGAGTGTGTATTAGTCTATGTGCATGTGTGCCAGGGGAGTGGTTGTATGTCATGGACATCTTCTGCCCACAGAATCATGTTATTGATTGGATGCATGTTGCACTGCACTGTAGGCATCCGAGACTGATCGTATGCTGCACAGCATCTGTTCTAGGGCTGAAAAGGTGATAAGAAGTAAAGGAAAGGGGAGGATTGAAAAAGTGCATGTACGATTGGAAGCCCTTTCAGACCTTTTCTGGGAGGGTAGAAAAGGTCAGTTCACCCAAACTTCTTAATCCTAAGAAATCTTCACTTTTCTTTTCTCTTTACTGTACTTTGCAAAAGTGGTCATATCCATTGAACTTCATTACATTTTATCCTCTGCAACCACAAACTTCCAATTTACTGTCGTTTTAAGCTACATTCCAACAGACTACTACATAATAGGCAAGTGGAAAACCAGTTTTAAAAAGCAAAAAATCTGAAAAGTGGTATGAATATTTCTGCAAGGCACTGTTCATATAGTTATTAAGCAGGCAATTATTTTTTAATATACCCTTAGTAGACAGTGAACAAAAAACGTTTTTAAGATCAGTCATTACTTCTAATATTTTTAAACAGAAACTACAGGTGACTAATTACATCAGGTTTTAGGTTCATGTTTCGATCCATGAACCTAAAACCATTGTTTAAGCTCAGTTTCCTTCCTCGAAAAAAAAAATATATAAGTATTTTTCTTGGAGATATCCGAAGTCTAACAAAAAGGAAAGTTAGATGTTAAATGGTAATGAAAAGTGTTAGAGTGAGAGTACAAATGGAAGATGCATGGTGATATGAGGTGGTGCACTCAGACGAAGGCTGATAGGCTTGAAGGTGAACCAATCAATTATTCTCCACAGTCAATAATTCAGATTAGACCAGGGGCCTTCTGTGTATGTGGACCAATGCAGTAATGCACACTCGCACAGAGACATACACACACCAAGCAGCCGGCCCAGTGCCCTGATTTGATTTAAGATGACCAGTCAATGTGGATTCAAGGCTTCAGAGGCCTAAGACTTTAAATTATTGCTCAGCTTAAAGACTGGGGACGAGCAGTATTTTTTCCCTTCATGGCAAAACCCTCTGTTCTTTCTGTTTTACCTTACTTCTTTCATCTTGCTCTTTGTTTCTTCTCTCCTAAATCTCAGGCAGCAGAGAAGGAATATGGGCCCCTGTTGTCTCACACATTCACGTTTTAACAACATGTTTTCTGAAGAGCTGGGATATTTTTGTCTTCCAGGTTTGCTCTGCCCTGGTTTGCCTTTTCCGCTCCCTCCGTATACGTTGTTCACACACACCACATACAGAACGATACATGCACACTCACAGGGACACAAGCACACTATCCATTTCTCTGTAATTGAAAAGATGCCCTGGCTGTTTGCCACACTGCTAAAGTGGATCAGATGGCAGAATATCCCTGAGGTAGTACATCTCCAACAGGGAGAATTAAAGAGAAAAACCTCTCCCTCTCTCACTCTGCCCCTCTGTCTTTACCTCTTACAGTGCTTGTATTTCACTGTCTCCCCCTCATACACACACATACTGACAGAGAGTCAAACGCAGTGAATAAGGCTGACTGCGCCATTCCTAATGTCCCAGCTCCCTCCTTTCTTTGTTCCAGTCCTCTATTACAATATGAATGGGCCTGTTAAAGTAGAATTGGACCATTTGTCTTGTGTGAATTTCTTCCTTCGCGACACAAGGACTAGAAAATGATTCCTCAGCTCTTCGATACAGTCTGAGGTCTCAGAGATGAAAGCAAACAGCAGAAAAGACTCAGCAAACCTATAGCGCATCCTTTTTCTGCGTACACTTGGAAAACAGCAAATATTCAATGATGAGTCAACACAGAAGCAATCAAACTCTTTCATCAACATTTTCTCGCTCCTTGTATATCTAGTTGGTGAGTACTTATGTCTTGTTTGGTAAAAAACACTGCGACTGGACACTGACCCAAGAAACACAGCGAAGATAAGAGATTGGTAGGTAGCGTGAACCACAATGTGCAAAACCACATCTGAGAGAAAAGCATATTATCATGTGAAGAGATAAATCCAAGAATTAACAGGGTGACTTTGAAGGTAAATGTGACAAATGCTCATGATTACTGTAATAAAAGAAGACGAGGAATGAAGGCAGATTATTGCTTCAATATCTGCTTCCACATCAAACGATGGACCTGATCACCATAACCATCACTGAGGAGCCATTTACATCAGTCAAGAAAACAATCTTTATGACTTCACCTAATACAGTATTTACTAGTTTATGAAAAAATGCTTAGCCTAGAGTTCTGGCAGGGGATTGCTCGGATTGTATATATATTTATATATATAGAATAATTAATGTCAAAACAACATGACAAAAATATATCTTGATGACCATCTGTAGTGTGCATGGGTCACTTGATGCAACAAGTATTTTCAATAACGTTTGACTCATTTCACTCAAGATAGTCTGTAAGTAACTTTTTTCGCTACTAAAATGTGACTCTCCTGAAACACTCATAAATCAGAAACATGAAGTCAAAAGAACAATGAAGTACTGCAAAATAAAACAGTACCATCACTGCTGGAAATCCACTTCATCTCTCCGTTTGAAGGGACAGTGTGAATAAGCCAGACAGCACTTTATGAGTTGGCGTGTGTGCGTGTGGATGAAAACACAGCTCCGTGTGGCAGGAGTGCAGCCGTCTAACCTGCCCTTCCCTCCAGTCCTGTCCTCCCAGCTGCCACAGTGGAGCTGCCTGCCTTTTAATTACCAGCTGCACGATAAAGAGAGCGAGCAGGTCATGCGTGACACTTCACTGTGCCTCAGAAACTTTGAACTGATATTGTCACTGAATGCAAACCAAGGCAAGGTGTGATTTCGGGGGAGGCGGGGATGGGGCAGGGGGCTGAGGCTGTATATGTGTGTGCGGTAAATCAGAGAAAAGCGTGGCTCCCTGTGTGCAGCAGATTGCCTCAGCTCACACCACTGCAAATTAATACCATTGATTTTCCTTTGCCCAATGTCCAACAGACACACACGCTTTCATACACATAATTACGAGCACACACACACAGGAACACACCCCAGCTGGTCAGAAGGTAGGCTGAGGATAATGGATCTTTGGATTGCTGTACTGCAGAAGACCTTCCTTCTCTTTTAACAAACACACACACTAAGCAAACAGATAAAAGCATACGAATGAAATGGATGAAAAAGGACATATCAGTTCTGACACCTCCCTGAACAAGGGCTGCCAAAGATTGTGAATCACACACTCGCATCTTCAAAAATGCGTTTTAAATATTTGAGGTTCGCAAGTCGAATGAAGCTCGACACAAATGGATTGTCAAATTGATTTGAATGCAATTAAATCTCCAAAGGGACTACAAACACTTTACATTTTTATATGAAGAGAAAACGCTAAAAGGAGAAGCAGAGAGGATCTGACTCTGAATGATATTCAAACAGGTTAGAGAGATCCCGTATAATGAGATGGAGGATGAGAGAAGAGAAGCCGGCAGGAAGCTTTTAACTAAAACCAAAAGCTGACTGTAGTTAGGCAGTAGAACATTATCATTAATAATCAGCATACATCCGCTAATTGTGTGCCTCCAAACTGCAACTCTATAGTCAACATTCCTCTGTTAGAGAAAACTATGCAACTTCATTCTGAAACAAATGAGAACCATCTGCATATCACCGTGTGAATGTTTATGTTTATGAGTGCAGATCTGTGAATGTGATGAAGTGCTTCACATAGCTGGTTTGGCAAGAAGGCACTATTAAGTTCAGGCCATTTACCATTTATTTGACCACAGTGTGCTATAATTAAAATTGGTTATGAAGGTAACAAATTTGGACAGTTTTTGTGCTTTAGACATAACTGAGGTTAAGGAATAAGTAGCCAGCATGAAAATATATTGAGGTTCATTGAATTTATGTTTCTGATTCCCCATCAAACCACTTCTGAGGTTTCAACAAACGAGGCTCATCCACCTCCAACTTTTACTGTACACTCCTACAATTTACATCTTGCTTATAAGAAGGACTATATTGGCTGCTTTTTAATATTTCCTGCAGCATTAAGGACTTGAAGTGGGAAGTACAGGAGTGGCACCTATATTTTTTAAAATGGTTAAGCTCTTAATGCTACACTTGCCATACCATAAAGATGCAGACAGTCTGACTAGTCTAACAACCAACACCAGCTTGTTATACTCCTAGCATTACTTAGAATCAAGCAGAACACCAAAAAAACATTCCACACAATGACTATAGAGAAATCGCAGACAAAATATGTCATTAATACACGATTTTATTGAAGTCTGTGATGCACAAGGTAAAATAATTTGAGCAAAATCTAAAATTGAGTTCTACAAGAAACTTCAGTTGAATAATGATGATGCAGTTCATTGAGCTTGAAGAATTTTGACAGCATTAAACTTTATAATTCAATCATATTTTTAAAGACAGCATTTTGAAATAAAGCCCAAGTTTATCTCATTCTGGGCTTAAAGGAAGCATCAGTGCGAGTCAGCGTCAGTCTCCTGTGATGTCAGGTGATAAAAATGGCTGCTCTGCAAAGGCCACATGGCTATGCACAAAGCACAAAAAAAAAATGACACAATAAAAACAAGCCAGCTAGTGATCCATGAGCTATTTTATGGAGGTGGAGTAAACTCTCAGCAGAGTTTATCAACCAGTTTCCCATCACTGGTGCAAGGTCACCCATTCCCAGTGACAGTCCAGGCCATGAGGGGGTGTGTATCTGTGTATGTGTGCAAGAGTTTAAAGTTGTCCAGGCCTCACAAACCTTGGAAAGCAGAACAGAGCATCAGAGCTGTAACAACAAGGCAGCCTGTTGAACACAGAAAGCTACAGTTGCTGCGTGTGGTGCAAGTGCGCACATAAATTCAAATACCAGCAAACACACAACAGCACAAATACCCACATCTGCCATCTCTAATGATGATTTATGCCTGGTCCTGAAGGCAGGCATGCATAACTGTAGCAGTCACAAACACACACAGATCCACTTACAGATGCACTCTCAGGTAAATACGCCAGGATAGTTCTGCCTTTCCTTCGCTGTCTCTCTCGCTTTCATGCACCTCCTAAAGAAGAAAAAAATTACAAGATGGATTTGTTGTAGCAGCAGCTCGCACTTGGTGATGTGCAGTGGAAAAAACTGCATATTAAAAATGGAATGAGGGAAAAAAAAAAAAAAACCTAAAGCAGCGAAGGAAGAGAGATAGTCATCTCCCCGTTGACTACCACGGTCTGAGCTCATTTACCATGTGCTATCTCCAATAGTCATGTAGCTGTCCAATCTCTTTCTAGATATTTCCTTGGAGAAAAACTGCTCATTTTGCTCTCCTCTTAACGCACGCTGCGCTAAGTCACGGTCTTATTGAAAACACATTTCTCACCGTACAGTAGATGCTCTCTGCAATCTGTGAATGTGTTTGTTTTTGTCTGTAGTGAGCAGTGATGGCATAGTTACTTTGAAAAAGTAACTTTAATCAGATTACTGATTACTCCTTGAAAAAGTAACTTAGTTAGATTACTGATTACTTGATTTGGAAAGTAAGTTACATTAAAAGTAACTTTTTAGTTACTTTCAGCAGCTGCTAACAACAACGCTCCACCACCTGTGAAAGTTACATTGAT
>CAEFZY010075537.1:0-10741 GCA_903066815.1 Brachyrhaphis roseni
AATTTTCTTCTTTATTTACAGGAATGGCTGTAAATTTATTTAATATACTTCTATGTCTGGATTGATCTGGGAATTGGGCCTGTTTTTTTTTTTTTTTTTTTGTAAATACAATATTTGTGGTTAATTTGAACAACATAAATATACTTTAATCAAATTGTAAATATGCTTAGACGTCCCCTTGGCAAATCTGTGACTGAATGGTTAAACAGCACCACCTGCTGACCCCGCTGTGCCATTGCATTTAAAATACACAACTTGGAGACACTTGTCAGCTCTTAAAACGCAAATAAAATAGTCAATAATATAATAATATAACAGTCAATATTCATAAAATCTTCCAAGATTTTTGATAACATCTACTTTCAGTATGGAGGACCAAAACTGACATAATAAGTAATAAAAGCATAAATATCT
Source organism: Brachyrhaphis roseni (assembly GCA_903066815.1). NCBI lineage: Eukaryota > Metazoa > Chordata > Actinopteri > Cyprinodontiformes > Poeciliidae > Brachyrhaphis > Brachyrhaphis roseni. The sequence goes on from CAEFZY010075537.1 coordinate 415, forward strand.
ATTTAGTTTTTCTTTGTAAAGTTTGTTTTGGTCTCTGGCCTGTAAAGATGGCACCGAGACGTAAACGCCCCACAACGTCTTACGCAGTGACATTGCTTCCAAAGCTCTATTGGCCTAAAGTAGATGAGCTGGACATAGAAGGCAGCTCTTTTCATTAACATAAAGATGCACACGGAGAAGCAGAAAAATTACAAACAAAAAAAGAGAGGAGACATTGACAAAAGAAGGAAGGTTTGTATAAGGAAAACCTTTTGGTTGGTTAGCATTACACCATGCACTGTTATGTTCCGGGGTTGTTTTGATTTTCTGTGTGGTCCTCCTTGACGTCCTACTCACCTTCCTCCATTAGATGGTGCCATACTCTCTTTTCCTTTTGAGCATAGCTATATTCCCTTTGATATTAGCATGTTTGTCTTTGATCAAAAATTTTTTTTTTTTTAGTCAAAGAAAACATTTTTTTAGTCAAAGCTTTTCAGTTTTTTATCAAAGGATTTAGCTTTTTCCTTTTGCAGATAAACAGGAAGATAAAAATGTCTTATCAAAGACATTTTTTCTTTAGTCAAAGAAAAATTTTTTTTAGTCAAAGCCTTTTTATCTTTTATCAAAGCATTTAGCTTTTCCCTTTGATTTTACAATTCTTCCCTTTGATCATAGCAATTTTGTCTTTGATGTTAAATTTTTTTCTTTGATCATAAATTTTTTGGTTTTGATCATAGCGTTTAGCCTTTCCCTTTTAATGTTGTCACTTTTCCTTTTGAGCATAGCTATTTTCCCTTTGATATTAGTCCATCATTTCCCGGATGATCCGTCCCGCTGTGTCTTTGTTAAAGTCAAGTTAATATTTTACCTCTGAATGACGTCAAGCTTTGCAGTTTTCTGCTCCAGAAAACTGCAAACATCGAGATTAATATGATCAGCGCAGTAAACATGAAAACAGCCACGAAGGAACGAGTCTGTAAAGTTGTGCAACTAAACGCCATTATAATTATTAATATTAAGATAAGTGTCACTAATCCTGTGGAGCCGCAGGAGAAGAGCTGTGCGCGCTGCGCTTTGACACCAAACGCAGGGCCGTAACGCACAACTTGGAGGCTGGGAGGAGGGTGGGGGCTTTAAAATCCTTCTTAGAGTTTTCCAGACAACAGTGGACCAGACAAAAACACACAAATTAATAACGTTTTTTTTTGTACTGTTGTAACCATTGAACAATTTCTCCTTCAGTTCAACCTTAAAAGTGGAGATACATTGTTGATGTTACCATTATAAAATAACTTACAATTAAGTATTGGCAAAGATCAATGTCATTTTCACAGCATTGTTGTTAGCAGCTGCTGAAAGTAACTTAGTTACTTTCCAAATCAAGTAATCAGTAATCTAACTAAGTTACTTTTTCAAGGAGTAATCAGTAATCTGATTAAAGTTACTTTTTCAAAGTAACTATGCCATCATTGGTTGTTACATGCAAAGATAAAGTTGATTATTAGAATAAAACAATGAATTTATCTTTTAGTGAGAAACACCAAATGGAAGTAATAAGCTACACAAAAAGCTTCATTATTTCACAATTTAAAAGCTTTATTAGCGCTTTAAGAACACAAGGAAATAACACAAATCAACAATGTCCCTAACTTGTCTTTATGTTACATAAACCAGCAAGCAATATTTTTTAATCACCAGATTTCAAAAACATTAAATCAAGGCTGAAATATATCTTGTCCAACATCAGAGGAAAAATCATCATTTTAATATAATGTATCGTTAAATTAAATGTATTTGTTATTGTTACTATCAGCTCAGGCTTCTATAAACCACAAAGCATCTTTAGATTTTCACATTTTGCAATATTGATCAGGCTGATTGACAACTAAAGATGTGCAGTTTATTAAATCAGTATTTAATAAACTGCAGCCAAAACATCACACACATCATCACTGTATAACACAGGCCTTCTCTTTCACTGCTAGTGCAGATCTAACCACAGCTCCAGCCACAGCTTCAGCTGCAGCAGAAAGAGCCTTCAGAACAGCACTGATAAATGAATTGTCTCTCTCTGCCTTCTTTCTCGCCTCCTCGGGTTTGATGTTTGGATTATTTCTGCGCAGTCGTTCCTCTTCTTCTTGGACGGCTTTCTGTGCATCTTCAAACATCGTATTGGTGTAGAAACTCCCTCCATTTCTCTCAACCATTCTATTGATCTTCTGCAGCAATCCACTGACCTGATCAGGATCTTCAACATTGTTGTTAAAAACATGATATTTATCTTCAAATGTCGGCAAGCTGGAGCACTGACTGATGATGTGTTTTAGAGGTTGAGATGTTTCTGACAGATCTTCTATTTTAATGTTTTTCTCTCTCAGCTCGTCTCCATGGGTAAAAAGCACCATGGCATATCTGGCTGCTTTTTCTCCAAACATTCTCTTAATTATTTCCACTGTTTCTTTTTCTTCTGCTGTGAATCTGGTTGGTTGGAGAACAATCAGGAACACATGAGGACCAGGAGCCGCCATGCTGATGCATCTAGCAATCTCTTCCACAACATCTTCATTACCTTTACCAGTCTCAAACAGACTTGGAGTATCAACAACAGCCAGATTTAAATCACCAAAAACATTGGTCTTCTTCTCACAGACCAATGTCACAGAGGAAAGAGAAGGACAAGATACAAAAGCTTTCGCTCCTAATATGGTGTTTCCTGCTGCACTTTTACCGACTCCAGTTTTCCCAAGAAGAACAATCCTGAGGTTGGTTTCCTCTTCAGCTGTTGAATTAGAAAACAACAATAAACTGAAAACCATTTTTGTTCAGATAGATGTCAGTTAAACAGATCTGTTATGGATATGTTATGGTTAACAATATGGAAGAAAATTAGGAAGATAACACAAATCTACAAACAATAATAAAAGGAAACAAATAATATTTTTTACTTTTAAACTTTGCAAATTATCCTCATGTAAGAAAATCTTTTTCAGTTTTTAGTCAACATTTTCTAAAGAAACTAACATTGTTGTAATTAGGCCTGTTGCAATGACAAATTTTGCTGGATGATAAATTGTCCCAGAAGTGATTAGGATAAACAATAATATTGTTATTTTGAGGCCATTTTCAGGTAACATAATTGTACTTGATAATGGTAAAAGTCTTCAATCTGGTGCTTTGGTGAGAGAAGAGAAAAACAATAAATCATTGTTTAATTTATCATGGTATTTATTGATTTCTTGATTTATTGCTTATTGTGACAAACATAGTTATAATCTTCGGTAAGATTCAACAAACCAAGATAAGCAAATAAGTACTTAAAATATGTTATACAGTTCAGCTAGTGAACATTAAATATCCTTTCATGAAAATACAAACAGCTAAAATTGACCAGATTGTTTTCAGCCCTTTTATGATAAATGTATCTATATTTTATTTGTTAGAGCTGAACTCTTAAGTTATTCCCAAATTAAAATTTTTCTCTCTTGAGGTCATTATTTTTGTTGATTTGAATATATTATTGGTATATTGATGTGTTGATTTGATTGATTTATTGATTTTCACTGTAATAATATTTAACAAATAAGCTTAAAAACAAATTTGAAGCAATTTCATAAGTTAAAGACCATAAAGTGTTGGCAAAATAATTAATTTATTATGTGTAATAACCTTTTAATACCAGTGTCAAAACAAATTGCAGTGAACAAATTTTTCTTCTTCCTGGTTTTTCAGCAGATCTTTTAGTTCACTCAGTGTCCCAGAATAAATTTAAACAAAAAGGATGAACTGTCTATGAACTGAGAGATGATGATTTGTGATTTTATTTGTGTATGAACTGATGGGACAATGGTTAATATAAAATCCACAATAGGTAATCAGGTTCCAGTTCGGTTCACCTTGAATATTTATATTATCTGCAAAGGCATCTGACATACCAGAGGATATTTATTAATTTTGTGCTACTTCAAAAAATAAAATAAAGCTCAGCAGCCTATAATAAAAAAGTAACCATGTTTTTAAAAAGATTCACACTTTACAGTTGTTCCCACACTAAGACCATATATCCATAAAGAGCTCTTCATCAAAATATGTATTTAAGTATGAAAAACAGAGAATTTCACTTGTGTTATTTCTCTGAGTACCAATTATCAGAGAAATTGATAACCAGTGAAATCAGGTTTTAATCAAATGGTCAGGTTTGATGAAAACCATTTTAATCAATCATTTCAACAAAGTATTCACGTGTATTATATCATAATAAAACCTTTTACAGCTTTAACACCTGCAAAGTGTAACTTTATGGCAGCTAAAATAACACAAAAATTGAAAAACCTCAACAACTTGAGATTCTGTAACAATCAAAATGTTATTAAACATTTCAAAAGCAGAATAAGTAACTTCTGTGTAAACCAAATATATCTTGTCAGCGCAAACTTTGTATTTTTCAATTATGTGATTCTGATTAAACAGCTGTTCTTCAGTTGGTTGGAAAAACCTTTTGTCCTGCTGACTTACACATAGCAGATGAGATATGATGTATCTTTAATATAGCAAATATTAAAGACGCAGGCACCATGTCGTGACAGTTTTTTACGAGACAGATAATCTGAAAATATCAATCTCTCCACCTAAACTACTATTGCTAGCTAAAGTAATGCAACTTTCCGACCAAAACAACCAATCAGAATCAGGAGGAGGGTCTTAATGCTGTCAATCAACCTCATTCACTCACTACTAAATGTGCTAATGGTGGAGAAACAACTTATCATTACAGGAAAAATGTGTATCTGCCATCAATGGTAGCTATGCTAAATAGACTGAGCATTCACAACAGGCTGCGTTAGCTGCAGCATAGGAATGAGCAGCACCACATGAAATTGTGATTGACAGCACTAAAACTCTCCTGTCTCTGATTGGTTGTTTCTAGATAACGCTGGGAGAAGGCAGAGAAAATAGATTTTTCATAGATTATCTCTCATGCCATAATGTCACAACATAATGACAGTTTTAACAAATATGTAAAAAAATATATTTTTTATAAAAGTTACATACTGCAGCTTTAATTTCACTTAGGCTGCTGACTGACTCATCTGTTAAGTGGTAAAAGGTACATCTATTAAGTTAAATAGATGAATATGTTGGTAATTTCTTTCCTTAATTCATTAAATGCTAGTGAAATGGAGGCAAACAGTAGTCTGTAGTTAAGCTAAATATGCTAAATGGTTGATAATCTCACAGTCTACCTGCTTCTCAGGAAAAAACTGGGTTACAAATTGACACTTTTACCTTTTTCGCTCCCTATTTTTTGAAAACCTGATTTTATCATTTTTTAAGCAGCATAGAAACAGCCACAGTCGTTCTTGTCTTCCACTGACTGCTGCTAAACACCATTAAGCTCCAAGCAGGAACGAACCATTTCATGCAGATCAGGGGGTTCAGGGCAAATATGGATTTGTGCTTTTTGTTCTGGGAGGGGTAACATTTGATTTTTACTGCTAAAACCAATTTTAGAAAACACTATCTAATTAATGTTGTAATTGACAGGGCCCCATTTTATTACATTTCTATGAACAAAAAATAAATAAATAAATATGTGGGGGACCCCTGTTGGTCAGGGGCCCTTGGATTGTCATAACTTTCCCCCCCTTTATTGTGCCCCTGATCTTATGCATATTAACTATTACCTGACTAATTTACACATACACCAGGTAAAAAAGGAGAAGCTCTATTGCAGTGGTTTTTAGCCTGGGTTCAATCGGCTGTCGTAGTTGTACGTCGCTTGGTTTCTTTCTTAATATTTTAATCCATACTAAATATGTCGAGCAAAACAAGAAGAAAATGAACAGACTTTGCTGTGAAGATGACATGAGAGCAGCACTTGCCAAGGTGAAGCCAAGCCTATCTGAACTGGTCTCCCAAAAATAACAGCAGAAGTCACACTGATTTGCAGGCATGTAATTTTTGCAATTCTTTATTCTGGCCCCAAAAAAGTATTTTGTGGATGCAAAATAATAAAACATAATTTAAATTTAAAATTAAAAAAAATTAATATTCTTCCAAAAATCTAAATTTATTTTTAATTAGTAAAATATATATAATTTACTAATCAAAAATAAATTGAATTTGAAAAAAATATATATATATATATATCACTAAAGAAGGGTTCAGTGAATGCGCATGTGAAACTGGTGCTCTATTATTTACATCCAAATTCATTTTTCCCCATCATGTTTGGTGTGTTTTTAGTTATTTTATGAGGCTAAAAGTGGTTCATTGTCATCATTTAAGTTTAAACAAGTTTTCAGAAATAGTAAACCCAATAGTGAATGTTGAACCCAAAGAAACTCAGCTCATCTCGATAACGACTAAAAACTGTAAACAAACATACATAGAAACATTCTAGTCAGTCTGGAAATTAATGGAGGCTTGATTGCATATAGTAAAAGCAGCACCTGTTTTGATGACGGCAGGGGTTTTGGTGATTTGAGCTGGGAAGTATCCAGGCCTGACGCGGGGCTTAATGGAGAAAGATTTCCAAGAAGCTCCACCTGTAGATGCCGTCATGCCGCTGCATTTCACAAAAAACAACATTGGGGGCACATGTCAGCTCTTAAAATGACAAAAAAAATAAATAAAATAATAATAATAATAAAGAAACTACAGTCAATATTTATGAAACCTTCATAGATTTTTAATTAAAATCTATTTTCAGAGAAGCTTGTGTCTGACTGAAACAGTTAAAATAAATTGTCCTTCTGCTGAATCAGAGATCTAGTTTTAAATATTTCAGAAGAAATGTAATTAGATAAAAATCCCAAACTTTACAACAATGTATTTAAGCTACACAGGTTGACAAAGCGCAGGTTCATCATCCACTCAAACCTTCTGATGTTTGTTACTGGCATATTAAAACAAGTTGAAAGCCTTTTCTTAAAACATCATGATTGGGCTTTAAACACTTTAACATAAACACAGTAATTCTGTTTGTGCTCTGAGTAATTATACACTGTTTTACTTTTTAGCCAAATAGATTTAAACTCCATTGACAATTACAGAAAATTATAAAAGTTAATTATGTTCCTATGGATGTTTTTGAATTAAAAAACAAGAGGATATTGAACATGAATATTTTTCTGACTTGATTGTGTCACTTCACAATAATCTACAGCAAAAGTTTTGTTTTAATATTTGTTAAAGTTGTGACAATAAAACTGAAGCAATCAAATAACTTTTATTATGTTTAAAATTGAGATTAATTACAAAGCATCTTTGGAATTCATTTAATAATGGTAATATTTATTCACACTGACTTTTTCCTCTGAATTTTAACTCAATTTCCAGCCACTGTTTCTCCAGCGACCTCTAATTTGATTAATCTCTTATCTAAACCAGTTGATGATGTTGTTAAACCTTCTGCAGCACAGTCTGTAAACTCTGAGTGTTAATTTCCAAAGAGGCCACAATAACAGAGACCCTGTGTTATAAATGATCTGAGAAATCTCCCTGCATTCATTGCCAGTAAAGAAACAGTCAGAACATACTAACCCAGACTTTCTCTGATAATAACGACGTCCTCCTTCTGAGACTGAATCTATTTTACCCAGTAGTTCCTGGACTTGCTTGATGTTTTTCATGTTGTTGTTGTTGTTGAACACATGATAAATCCTACTGGTGCTCTGAACCAGTCTCTGCAAGTTTTGATCTCTTTTTACAAACTGATCAATATCAATGCCTGTTTGTTCCAGTCGGTCTCCGTAGGTGAACAGGATCATGATGTTCTTGGAAACTTCTGGACCCAGCATCTCCTGCAGCATCTCCAATCCTCTCTTCTCCTGTTCAGTGAATCTTCCCAGCTGGACGGTGAGCAGAAAAACATGAGGACCAGGAGAGCTCAGCTCCACAGCTCTCTGGATCTCAGCTTTCACTTCTTCTGGTTTAAGAACAGAGCTGGAGAGTCCAGGCGTGTCGACCACAGAGACTCTACGAGACAAAACTTCTCCTTCTGCCCTCTTACTTCTCAGAGTCAGAGGAACCAGACTGAGTTCAGAGTTAAACTCCTTCCTTCCCAGGATGGTGTTTCCTGCTGAGCTCTTCCCGACTCTTTCCTGACCCACCAGCACCACTCTGAGGTCGGCCTTTGGTTCTGAAAACAACACAGCAGTTCAGGAGCTGCAGAGCAACATTTACATCAGACATATTCTGATAATAAACACAACTCTATGTTGTGATAAACTTTAACATATCCTCCATTCCTGCTCATATATAGAGCATTAACTGATGTGTAACTGAAACATTTGGGTCCATCCAAAGGAAAACTCAACTTTCCAGACGTCCTTCGGACAAGAGAAACTTTGTCTTTGTGTTTTGATATAAACTTACTTACAAAAAGTTACTTGTCCATTGTTAATTATTAAAGTAAATAGATTGATGTCATTATTATAGTACAATATTCATATTTGTCCCTCAGTGGAGAAATACCAAATCAAGCTAAAGAAGTCTTTAATGGAGCTGTAAGAGCAAAATGAAATACCACTAATCCCAGTTTCCTTTCTTAGATTTCCTGTAGCATTAATTAGGAAATTAAACGTAGATCATCTCCTTTCTCATCTTGCTGTCAAAGGTTATGAAAACATACGTTACATATTCTGGCAGGTAATGATTGTTGTCACTAATCACCAGGTAATCAATCAATAAGTAGTAAAGAATTAAATCATCAAGATAATATATTATTAAATTAACTGTGTGTATTTCTGGTGTTACTGATCGCAAAAAGCTTCTGTACATTACGAGTCATTTTCAGATCTTCACACATTCACTCAGCCTTTTTCTCATAACTGAGCTGAAAATGTTATATTAATTATGAAAATCAGGGTTTAATAAGCTGCAGCCAAAACATCAGACCTCTACATCCGCCACTTTGTACATTATGCTTCACTACACACTACAGTTCTGCAAACGAACCAGTAAACAGAAGTATCAATGACAAAAACACTTTACATGTGACAAAAATTACATTGTATTAAGAGCCCACTGCACTGAACCCCATTGAAAACCTCCTGGTTATTCCACCAAATATTGATTTCTGAGTTAAAACATTATATTGTTGTTTCTAAATTAATATGAACTTGTTTTCTTTGCATTATTTGCATTTTTTCATTATTTTGACCATTTCTCATTTTCTGCAAATAAAAACAAAATTGTTGATTTTAATTTCAGAGACATGTCAGTAGTTCATAGAATAAAAGAACAATGTTCATTTTAGTCAAACAGATACCTATAAAAGTAAAACCGGTTATATACACACATATATATATATATATATTATTATTATTTTTAATGCGGCTAAGCGCCTGAGGTCAGGATTCAACTCGAGTATCGACAGCCACATCAAAGTTTGCAGCCTCTCACATACTTGCAGTAAATTGGACTTTGAACTCTTAAAATGTGTTTCTCCAATTATTTTTTTTCAGAAGTATAATTAATTTATTCATTAATTTACTTACTTATTTGAGTAATGAATCTTTGATTTGTCATGGATGTCATTTAAAGCCTCCAAATAGAAAACTGCAAAAATTATTCTGCAACTTCTTGCGTTTACGTCCAACCATAAAAATGAAACATTTTTTAACAAAATAACTTGTGTTGTGAGTCATTGTGACATTATAGAATTTCCATTTCATCATAATGTATAAATCATGTATTTTTCTCACCAACTGAACGATGGCTGGTCATTGCCATTGTCCTCTTGCAGGCAGTTGATCTGGGATGATGTGTGGCTGCTGATTCCTTGGCAGTGAATACTTTAACTTTTTAATTCCTGCTGTTTTATAGTCTGGTTCCAGACTCCTCCCCTTGCATGTCTCTGCCAACACAGTCACTGTCAGAACCATGCAGCTTTGAAAAACATTCTCCTGATGGAAAAAATAACTAAAAGTTTCAACAAACACTCAGCAGGACCAACTTATGTTAGATTTAATGCAGCAGAATTCTGTTATAATTAGGCATTCATAATTTCAATGAAAGATTTTAATTTCTTNAAAAAAATAAAAGTTTAAACACAAGTTTACTTTTTCTGGTTTCTGCTTCTGTCTGTGTTGAGGCTCTTGAGAAGTAATGTTGCAACGACGGCAAAGAAGAACAAGGAAACATTTTTAGTATGTGTGGTATATTATATAATTATATTACTTTAGTGATTCTTGGAACTCCAACAAATTTGTCATGCAAATTATTATTGTTGTTTTTTTGGCTTTTTTTAATTAGTTCCTGAGCAATAATTATTAGGCCCGAGCAGCAAAGCGCTGCGAAGGCCTATTGTATCTGTACTGTTTATTAGGCCCGAGCAGCAAAGCGC